>OY755176.1:19805770-20098124 GCA_963576735.1 Bedellia somnulentella
GCTGAGGGAAACTTGATTATCTATAGGGCTACGTTGCAGGTAATTGGATTGTTTTCGTGGTTGGTGTTTATTTGGAGATTTGTAGAGGGTTTGTTATAAGTTATAAATCCCACAATTGGGGAAAAAATTGTGAAAGAAGGATGGGCGGTAATGGGCGCCCAACAAGGCCACAACGTCATGGTGTCGGCTAAGGGGAACCTTATCATACATAGGGCTACTTTGCAGGTAATTAGGGTTTTTGATTTTTGGAGTTTTGTAAAAGTTTTGTTATAGGTTACATGTCTCACAAGGGAATAAACTTTCAGCTACTTTGTCTTGTTGAATTGGGAAATCGTGAAAGAGAGTAAAGTTGGAAATGGGTTGCTCACTATACCAACCAAAAGTCTATTAATAAATCTCAACACCCTTAGTTGCCTCGCATGACATCAACGAGGAGAAAGTATAATGTAATTAGCTTATTATTGTTAAAACAAAGAATGTTAAATATTTGTGTGTTTCATAAAACTAAAATAAAGTTGCAACTGAATAACATGGAGCACAAATATGTCAAAAATCAAATTCGGGTTTTATTTTGATAATTATATCATAACATTTGAAATAGTTTTCTATTTTGAACAAATTTGCAAATTGAAACGATATACTTTTCTAACTCCGTCCTATTTAGGCTAATCACTTAATAATAATCATAAACATCGAATTCCTCATGACACGACCACCGCAAAGTTTCTAAATAATATAAATATTCATTAAAGCCAACGTCTCAATCATCACTCGAACATTTCGATACAAAATAATCTCGAAATACATTGCGGCTCAGCCGTGAAAGTTACGGATCATTGCGCCTACTTTATGTGTCTTGTAATACAACTGCATCCAATTAGTCGTTGCATCTGACGTTTATAAATTGTGACAACGGTGTTTCATTGTCTCCGAGTTTTGTTCTGTTTTGTGATGTTTCTCAAAGTGGCTTTGATTTAGTCCGTCTTTTTGGAAGTGATTTATTTTCTGTAGTTTTTGGAAAATGCGACGTATTTTTAACTGAATGAAAACGTTTCGTAATAACTTATATGAATTGAATGAATAAAAATCTTATTTTATACTTAATGATACTCACTTGTGATGTTCATTTTGCTTTTAAATTGATTGAGAAGCTTCTGACCTATGAATATATTTTGGTATGGCTGAAAAAGTACTCCTTAAATAATTTGATAATGTAGTGATTTTGAAACGGATTATTTTAAAAAATCTATGCATATAATTCAATTTCGCTATTTTTATTTAGCGCACCTTCCTTCAATATGCTATAAACTTACGTATGGTACGTTGTCTATGAGAATTAAAGTTAGTGAAATCTATTGGTTTAATGTATTATAATCGAGTACCTCTCATGTTTGATCCATTTCAAAACTCACAACACAAAAATATATATTCTAAACCAAATGCCTTTTGGAATTCTTACAGTATTCGGAACAGGCTTACAAAAGTATTTGGTCTTTTTATAAATATAAGTTTGCTATTTCCGCGACTAGTTAACAGTTTGATCAATGTATATTGTTATTATATTATTTACATTTGAACCTGAAATCTATTTTCAATAAAAACTTTTTATCCCATCAAAAAAGGAATGCATTTAATATTCTTGAACGCTCTTGGAAATAAAGACCTCTGATAGTCCCACGATAATTCGGTTTCATCATCAAATGCAATCAAACAGTTCGTGATTCACTAATTGAATAAAATAATAGTAAAAAATCAATCTCGTTTACATAATCGTTTAATATATTCGATCGGCCGGCTTACACAACTGCTTATTCGATTAAATTAAATCGAAATGCATAAAATCGTTTTGTTTCACGTCCGTCCGCGGCGATTGTTTACTATCATTAACACATTTAAAAAACCGGTATTCACTCATTTCCAACTTCATTTATTCGAATAAAATATGTCTTAGTGAATTTATGAGCATTGCCTCCTGTTCTTTGTAAAACTTTCTCGAACAAATGAAATTTTATTTGGGAGTAATATTGACGATGCGTTTCTGACATGTTGAAATTATGGTTCCATGTTTAATGCGATGTTTTGTGTGAGAAGATGCATGAGCATTGGTACGCGGGGGGTTGGGTTGTGGCCAGTTTTATGGAATTGCTGTTATTATGTTGCCTGTACAAATATTGTCATTTAAATTTGATGTGCTCAAATATATTTTTTGTGTATTTTGTCCAGGATTTTTATACTTGGAAGTCTGTTTTAATAAAAACTAGTGGGTAACCCTGGCGCGACTACGTCGCGTCCTATAAAATGAGTTTATTTTGAAATTTGTCGACCAATCACAGCGCAGCTCTTTTGAATTTCTAAAGATTTTTTTCTGATTGGCCGGTTTGAAAAAAATCCGACCAATCACAGCGCATCTCTGATCGACTAAAGTTTGCGCGCGCTTATGACACTCAAGCAAAGTCTATGGGCCAAAATCGAAACTTTGAAATTCTGTAACAATTAACTTAATCCAGTTACATCAGACGTCTGAATTTTGTGCACACCACGGCCGCGAACTGTACAAAACGATACCTGAACCAAATTTCTAGCTCATCGCGTCACAGGCTTCCGGGCAAGAAAGTAGCTTACAGAAATAATATATAAAGATAAAGGGAATTATAGGACAAATATAGCAAAGAAATGTTAAATTTTTCAGTCATTCAAAATTCAACGAAGAAATTAAGGTTCCATGTTATCAAATTGAAATTATATTTCCCATCAATCACTGCAAAACCTCTAATGCCAAAGTTGCTTTAGTCAACTCAACGAAAAGGATGAGCTAGACCGTTTTTAGCCATAGTTATATTATTTGACAATTAATTATTATTTACAATTAACATACTCATATATATGCAAAATAATTTCCATAACAGTAAACCGAAATACAATTTCCTTGTACTAGTAAATCATCACTCCTGTGGCCGCCTACCTCGTCAATCAACCAAGTGTTAAGACATTGCTTATATTGCATTCCATGTCCGGTTCTCCTTTATAGCTTGTTCCTAATTAGCCTTCGTAGCCAGACATGTATTAATTGCATTGGCTTTTAATCTCCATGTTGTGGAAACTGGGTATTTGGTTAATTGAGATTTTGCATAAAAAGCAAGGGCTGAGGGCTTTTTTGCAAACGTACTATTATTATTAATAAATAAAGGAAAGAATAATTTCGACACCGGCGGAGTTCGAACCCGCGACCTCGGGTATACGCCCCCGTCGCTCTGCCAATTGAGCTACAGTGTCAATGGCTTCCAGTGCAAAATTCTTCTATCCTTTACTAATAAATAAAGAATAAATAAAGGAAAGAAAAAAAAAACTTTCCTTTATTTATTAATTAGTAATAATCCCCACATGAGGTTTTCATGAACAAAAAGATTTAAATCTTCTATCCTTTGTTTGTCTTACACTTTTTAAGTAGTGTTTGCGTTACCTACCTCTCACATGAGGTTTTCATGTCAAAAACATTCAAATTATACTATTATTATATTATAATCCTGCATAAAAATGTTTAATTATTCCTCTGTTAACCCTTCGATAATATATACCGTTTAGTTACACCACAACTCATAGGATATAATGTCCCTCTTTATTCAAAGTACCAGGGAATCAAAAACCATAAAGAGTGTATTAAATCTAGTCAAACACGTCGGTGATGTTCATTACTATGCTTATTAGTAGAATTTCCATATAATTGTTTGTTGCAGGACATGGCCAATTACACGTGCGTGGCGGAGAACGTCGCCGGGAAGAGAGTGTCCGAGCCGGCGCTTCTCACTGTTTACGGTTGGTATTAGTTGTATTAGATAGATCTTCTAAGAAATTGTTTTAAACGGAAAGATATTGAGTTATATCAGAGGTGTGACATGCATAATTGAAGAAAATAATACATATTTTTTATGTATGTAATTTTATGATATTTCTGTAAATCTTTGAATTCTGTAGGTTTTCATTTGTGTGGTTATTTTATTTACTAAATGAGTTGAAACTGAACGGAAACATCCTGAGAAACTTAATAATCATAACCGTATCGTTCAGTTTACTTTATTTAAGGGTATAGTAGTGATAAGTTAAATTTAACAAGGACAGCAATTCTTTTGAAAATATCTATTATTTATAACTATTCTTAACGACTCATTATATACTCGTACTTGATAAGTATCGCAGCCAATCTATTTTAGTTTATAGTATAAAGTTTTTGAAGAATACTGCATGCCAACTATATTTATTTCACTTAGCACAAATATAATTTCACTTTAGCAAAGCACAGCAAAGTTTTAACCGTTATTCGTTTTATCTTCTCTCACAGAGAACGTCTTATTTAAATACATACATAAGTTTTAACCATTTGCCCCACGTAAAATCTCAATTCGTATCAATTCTAATTTCAAATTCAAATCCCTAATCTGTTGAATATTCAATCGAAATCAAGTAAAGCTCTTACAAGATCGAGATTTTCTCGTATATATTTCCACCGACTGCTTCGACGCACTATTTTATTTATGTAGCAGCTAATAAATATGTCATCTAGTTACGTCTAAATCGAGTTGCGAGGCTATCTGTCATATTTGCATAAAGTTGACAGAATAATCCCCTGAGAATGATATTCATAGATTTGTTCGCCTCGATGCAGTACGGGACGAAAAAGTTTGTGATTTGAATATTAGATTGAGATAGTTGGAGAACATGCATTGCTGCCTCGCACGGATGCGGAAACCCTCCGCAATGTGTTGCTGTGAGACCCCTTGCAATTCCCGGTTGCTTTATTTACTTTCGCCTATAATTTTACTCATGACTATAAATACTATAACGTGGTATTCAACGCTTTAAACTTAAAAGTTCTTCAGCTTCTTTTGATTGTCGAATAGTTTTTTTTTATAAAGAATGATCATATCGTTAGAAACCCTAACTGACTGCACGAAAACCATATTCTAGTCTTTTCTTATTTATTTTTTAATTACAATTCCTTCCAACGAAGAGGTATTATCTGAAAAATCCTATTCGAAAGTCCCTTCATCACATCATTACTTCAAAATTTCCAAAATAATTTTAGCTCATAACGTTGAAAGCTAAAAGATAATGCGATATTAAAAATAATAATTCCCCCAGTACTTAGAGGGCCTTACACAGCAAGATCAAAGGGCAAACGCCGAGGCTTGCAATTATTTCGATGCGCGCGCATGGGAGAGCCATTAGGTTGCGCCTACGCATCGGGAACGTGGCGCCACGAATCACCGATAGCAATCAACAGCTTTCTGAAATTATGTCCTTTATTTATTGCCTTGTTTAATCGACGATTTAATAGTTAACTTATGCATTTTTCATCGCGTAATGAGATGATTATATCTTGAAAGCAAACAACTATCATTTGCTTAGTCCTGTCTTGAGGTTGTCATGAGATTAAATCGGCGGAGTCGTGTGTTTTATGTTACAACATTAGCAATTATGTTTTTTGCAATATTTTTAGACTGATATGTCACAAAAGACTTGGAAAAGAAATATACTAATTATGGAGATGGCATCGATTAATTCAAATTAGGAATGCATACTCTATTTCTACTTTTTATCAAATCCACCACCATGCAAATACAATTTACTTTATAAATGCTAATTTTTGTACTCAATTCAAATGAACAAAATACTAGTCTTGCACACTTTATTTGTCTATACCTAAAACGGCGATAAATCCCTAAAAGAGATAGCGAGAGTTATGGAATTAACAGAAAATAAAAACCAACCACTTTTTATGGAAATTAATCTAGGTTAAATAATTGTTCCGTCCCTCTTTGAGTAACATCAAAAGCAACAGATGCTCATTTTTTATCGCTCTCAAAAAGGTGACAACTTTCATCCCATTATGAATATTAGGTCTGGTCTCCACACCGTACAGCCCACGTGGGTGCACTCAAAGGTGTAACAATGGCGTTACGACACCCCGAAGGTATGACACCGTGTATGGCCGCGTATGTGTCACCGTTATGAGCTTTGTTAACGAGCTTCCTAAATTACCTTGGAAGACGGGGAATTCAATCTATTTTTACAAAATGAAGTGTGAAAAGTTGTTCTAGTGTTCTTAAATCAATTTCATATCTACTTGTTTATAGTTGTTTTTAAAGTAAATTCATTGTCATCAGTAAGGTAGTATGTGTGATAATCAACATTACAATAAAACAATGTATAATAGAAAAGGTTTTTTTATAATTAGTTGTATGAGCAAAGAAGTTAATTTGTGGGTAATGTGTTCGTGAAATAAATATACTCTTAATATTTTTAATTGCCACAATTGCTTTTACTATAGGCTTTGTCAAATAAAACTCGTCAAGCTCTGTCCAACTTACCAACTTTAAAACTGCATATAAAGCATTTTATTATATGAAGCATTCCTATGGTTTAATAACGTATTTAAATTTAAAAGCACTTTGTTTAGATTAACTGTGCTTTAATAGGTTAATAACGACCCCAAAGCCTAATGGAGCAATCAATTTTTATTTGTGAGTGAATTCAGAGACTGACCACGGGTGGCCGTAGTTTCTCTAATGAGTTTCAATTCGAACAACATCTGTTTTAGGGATTTGAATTTTTAATTTGGATCATTGATTTTGTTATTTACTGGAAATTAATTCATGTTTTTGTGTTTCACAACAGAGATTATGGGCTGGTTTGATGTTGAAATATTTTTTCTACATTTTTAATAAAGTTTTACTTTTTTACCTGAATTCCAATCTTGTTTTAATAATGCATGATTTATGGTTAACCTTCTGTTACTTTGAACCATTAAATGATACTAATAAAAGAATACTGATTCTTGATTAAAGAATTCAAGGCTTTGAAAATAGTTAATGTCAAAATATAAAACAATTGCGTCTCTAAAAGTTTTCGTGATTAAAAATCCTTAATTAAGAACTCATCAGTAATGTTTTGCGGTGCATCATTAACCAGCCACAAAAAAGGACCTAATAATATCAAAGTCCTTGAGTGACCCCGTTTCTACGAAACAGGACAGCCGACGTCATTTTAGTAACATGTGGCGTGAATTCAGATACAAATTGATGGGTATTTCGAAACCAAGAAAACAGGGTAATGATAGCCCATTTGGAATCAATTTCGCTAAAGAATAAAAGACATTAGGTAATGACTCGAATTTCGCTTTGTTACAGATAATTTTTAAATGAATTAGTAATACGTGTGGAGGTTTTGTGATTTGGTTTTAAGCCTTTAATATCGGTGAATGGAAAACAGACAGCATTGGCATGAAATTAGTTTTAAATTTACTACAGCCGTTGCGAGTAATCCTCTTAGTGTAGACTTATGTTCAACATTTTTTTATGGTATGATGTTAATAACTTCACAAGATCTTCTTAATATAATAAACTGTGATGCGGTTTAAGCTCCTACTCATTTTTATTTGTAACTCTCATATTTGAAGCTTTTAATTCGATGACATTAAATGTCGGATTTGAAAAGCGTTTCCTTTAGAAGAATATACAATACTGACGGCTATATATAGTTTATCAATTTAATTTCATTCTGAAGAAAATCAAATCAATCCAAAACACTTTTTTAATCAATTAGGAATAAAAAACAACAATCTATAAACGAAGTTCCCAAACTCCTTTCGGCGCAAGTTTGACAGCGGGCGGGCGGCACATCTGCATGTAAAAGCTCTCGTCTTGATTCGGTTGTCAAAAACCGAATAACTTCCACAACCGCTACTGACATTTCAATAAATTATCTGATCATTGTAAGCCTTTTAAGTTGGAATAGAAGCTAGAACACGCGAACTTGCGTGCGGCTCCCCATGCACACGATCTTTAAAAAGATAATGTTTTCCAAGAATACAAGCTGTTTTGCCATTCAAAAGTGTGCATTTGGCGTAATTTTTTCCGAGTTTTCCATATTTTCTAGGTATTTTTATTGCTCAATCACGGCATAACTGGCACTGTTGCGAGAAACAATTCTTCGTTTCAGGCAAAATTGGAAATATTTCACAAATAAATGAAAATTTCTAGCGTTGTTTTCATTTACGTATTTCAAATAATTGTGAATTATTATCAGAAAGTGTTGGATTGGAATAAAAACAGTTAATTAAAAATCACATTTTAATCAGTTTTAAAACACCGGAACGGGGTTTTGACCATGGGTTGCTCCAGAGATTATTAATAATTTACATACCTACTAACATACATACATACATATACTCACGGCTATAAATCCTTAGAAGGGCTACCCTGAGCTAAGGAATAAGAAATACCTGAGCCACTTTTGGAAAATTGAGTGGGGAAAAGAGGGTAAAGTAAAGGTTGTTGGTGATGGGTCTTCAACCGCATCGCCCAAAAATCCCCTAAAAGCTCTATACCGTTAGTCGCCTCTTACGTACACCCATCGGTAGAAACGGGGCGGTGCTATTCTAAGCCGACACTACACGGCTAACCTCCACCTAATACTGACCATATCGTTTGTTAAAATTACTAAAAACACAGAAGAGTTAAGTTCTATTACATTCTCGTTCCATTAAAGAGTAGTAAGTAGTTGTGACCTATATCACAGAAAGTAGCTCAATAAAAATCATTGTACTCTTCCAAATGGCTCCTCTTAACTCATCATCTCAATTTTCTACAAAAGAATCGGCCACGAATCTAAAAGGTCTGACGCAATACAATGTGTAATCGACGACATTGTTGCAGTGAATGGCGGCTGGAGCCAGTGGGGCGGGTGGAGCCAGTGCCGCTGCAACGGGCGGGCGGCGGGCGGGCAGCGCCGCACGCGGACGTGCTCGGAGCCGCACCCGCTCAACGGCGGCGCCGCGTGCCAGGGACAGGCCGTGCAGAGGACTCCCGACTGTATTCCGTGTCAAAGTGGTGAGTTATATTTATATATTTAGCTGCATACAGTTTATTATATTATTGTTGTTTCGATTGCACATGAAAAATATCATGATAGAATAAAAAGTAAGTCAAACTTTCAAGTTTTTAGTTATATCCGCTATATACAATATATTTGATTCTAAATTTCTGCCGTTTCTTAAACTAACATTTCCTTCTTTCTAAATACTTCAAGTGGAATTATATATACTTAGTTATCTACATAAGATTAAGTTACTAAGTTAAGTTGTATGTGTTATGATATGATTATGATGGAATATAACTATAAAAAAATTATTTTTTTACGCTTACGATGAAGATGGATTTAATAATGTGGATCTACAATCGTTTGACAATACGCAACAGCTTCTTATTGGTAAGTATAACGAACAACATTGGTAATTTTCAGTTTTATGTTTGACTAAATTGGAAAAAAAAGCAAAAACCTATATTTTAAACAACTTTAAATACACAATATGCTTTGAATATCTATTTATTCATAACATACTATAAAGAGGAAAAAATGATTCGAATTTCAAGGAAATTCTACTTTAAATAGTATCAAAAAGTATGGGGCGTAAATATAAATAAAATACAAAACATAATGTTTAAGTATTTTGTGTCTTTCACGAAATAGGAAATAATCATTATTATTTTTAAAATAAGATACAGTCACAGTTCTTTCAGTTTATTGCTATTTAATGTCGCTATACAGCATTCATAGTTAGCCCTCACCTTTAATTAAAATCAATGATCTTTAAATGTTTCGTAACACCCACACCAGAGATACAAATCTCATTCGCCTAGTCTCACTATTCTACCCAAAGCGGCTGTTTCGTCATGTGCTACTAATTAAACCGACCAATATATTCTTCGGTTTCAACTTCTAAAACTTCTCTTGATTGGCCTTTATTATCTCTATTCGGTTTTATTGTTGAGACATGAAAGAATGCGTTTTAGGAGACATTTACTTTGACAAGTTTATTACTTGAGGTTACAGTTTTAGATAAAATGTCTTGTCGTTTTGAGACTATACTTTAAATGTTTTAAGACTGTAACTAATTAAAACTAAGAATTGTGAAAAATAGATATTGTTGTAATAATTATTGAACCGTATAACCTAATAAGTAATATAATTTCAAGTAACTAAATGCTGGATAGTGTCGGTTTAGAAATAGCACCTAACTAACCATTCTTCCTGCGGTGGTACAGAGAGGTGATTAGGCGGTATGGTTGAAGACATACCAACAATTCTTAGTTTTATTATCTTTTTTCTACTCAACTTCCAAAAGCGGCTGCCCTGTTTCTTATTCTGTAGCTCTGATTACCTTTTTGGTATTAATAGCCGTGACTTTATTTATATTTGTGAATGTTACATACAAAAAACATTCGTTTTTGTTGATTATATAGGTCTGAAACTTCAGTAAAAAAGACTAATGAGATCACTTCACGTTGCAAATATATATGTTTCAATACAAGTGCTTCATTTAATTGTGTCGATCTCGGATAAATGGCTACCATCTGCCAAAGAGGCGTTTCGAAATATCAGTCTCTTTTATGAGTCAGCCTGCTACTTCAATAACGCTGGAATAGCCTTATAAAACTCAAAGTGTTTTACCAAAACGGGCGGCACATGCGGAGACGTTAAATTAAAACGTTATAACACCACTTGCTGATAATTTTACTGTCATTTTAAACAAACCTTTGATGTTGCATGAAATTTTACGAATTGTGCATTGAATAAATGAAGGGATACGCTTTTTATGACTGGAGATGATAACTTCAAGAACTCCGCTTCAGTGTTATGATTATTGTATGATGGTTTGTGTTGCTGTAAATGTTTCGTTCTAGATCATTTAATATCAAAGAAAGTTATTTTAATATTAATGAACGTAGAGTTCAATTTAATTATTTTTGAGTTTGAATTGAATTTGGCATGAGATATGAGCTGGGTCATTGTTTTCTTAATGCAGTTTGTTTATAAATCGGACAGAAATTTATTAATTAAACTGTGATCATTATCGTTTTTAAATTTGTTTGAGTTAATATAATAAGTATTAAATATTATTCTAATAAAATGTTACATAGAATACTTTTCCCTAGCCAATTAAGTTAAAATTAATGTAAGCGTGAAATTTATGACGGGAACGGAACTTCTAACTACTTTTTGTGTTCGCCACACATCTGCTCCTAATTGAACAAAAAGAACATTGTTAGCTTTGATAAAAAACACTTTTTGAATATTCAACTTAGACACGAAATATTTTACTGTCAAACAGAGTAAAAGCAGCAGTTTTAAAATTAGCTTTCTTCCCATAGAAAATCAAACTAACAAAATATTTTTATTTTTTGCGTGAAATATTGCTTTAATTTCGTCTGAAATACATTTTCATTGATGATTTTTGGAAGTGGAGGAGGTACACGTTTTTACTGTGTATGGGATCGGGCTACTGTGGCTATGTTCCACAGAAAACTTCTGTTGTTATCTGAAGATGACTTTTATAAAAAAGACCTAATGTCTTTAATATATAGTAATATAGATTATTTTTTCTCAAAATATTATGTGAAAATTTTCCAGTCTGTTCTATACTAATATTGATAAAAACATTATGTATGTAATAAATAATAATAATTTATTTAAATTTCAATTGCACAATTACAGTTTTATATAGTTTACAGAGTAGGTTGAGTGCAACATTTAACCGTATTTACATTATTGATAATATTGGTAGCCCCTACACTAGGCCTAGCCTGTATCGTGGGGGCCCGTAATACGACTTTAAAGTTTGAGATACAACCATTGTAATGTACAAAACAATATTATTATCAAATAAGTTTAATTTATACAAAATCTAAGAGAAATTGTCTATTAAACAAAAGTTATGTAAAGAAAATTAACAATAGTAAAAATGTGAGAACAAAAAACAATTTCATTAAACGTGATTTGCTGTGAGTTTGTGTGTGTATGTGTTTGCGTGAGTTAGTGTGTGCGAGATAGAGAGTAAAGTTGTGTGTTTGTGTATATGCAAACACACAATATATACTCACGGTTATAATTTCTAAGAAAGAATATGCAGAGTTTGGGAGTTGAGTGGGAAAAGAAAATTTTAAAATGGTAGATGGTTGCGGGTTTCAGAAAACAACTCAAAATCAAAAGCCCCAAGCAACTTAGTCAGCTCTCGCAAAATCCTCGGAAAGAAATGGGTTTATAAACATTTGCTCCTCCCAACCTTCACACTGATTTAGTTATTGTAAAGGCAAAGTATACTTCGACCAAACATTTAAACCTTTTATGTGTTTGAGTTGCGTGTTATGCTAAGTAGAAGAACGCTGATACACACTCGTAAATTTCAATTGACTTTGTTTCTAAAACATAATATCGTGACCGTACAATATTATAAATATTAGGCTAAATCCATTGTAAAATATAATGCAGCAAAATCTTGGTTATTTTCTTTAAGACTTTCATAAGCAAAGATATAGGAGAGAATGGCTAGGTTCAACTAGATAACAAATGATAAAAAATACAACGTATCGACGACTTTTTTTATTAATTCATACAAACGTGTTAAATCGGTACAAAAAATAAAATAAATAAAAGTAGCACCACTTAGGGATAATTTATTTAGTGCTCACGGGAACACGGATGTTTAAAACACGAGCGCGGTGAGTGAGCTCATCAATTTAATTTACTGTTAGTGATTTTAAACTACATCAACCTATAACAAAATTAATGAAGGCGACACGAACGTCCAATTTAAATTTACCAGTCGCACTTTTTAAAACACTGTGTAAAATATACATATTGCTCGAATAATATTTACATAAAACATAAACATAAACGTTCACGCCGTTTATCCTCGAAGGGGTTGGCAGAGGTACCAATACTTCTGAACTGAAACCCATGTTCATGTGGCAGCGCCATCTAGTGTCCAGAGAAGGTACCCACGTTTTGCTTAGACAGTGTACTCACTTAATGGGGGGCTGGCCTGTCGCCGTTTTGTACGAATACACTGTCACATGACTAAGTACAACTCAGCCATGTGGGTTTCCTCACGATGTTTTCCCTCACCGTTAACAACCATGATAAATTAACCACACATATGACTTTTAGAAAAGACAAATTGGTGTAGGCCCGACCCAGGATTGAAACTCACGCCCTTCTGTTTTCGGGCTGGTATTCTACCCACTGGACTATCATGTCGCTCTATGAATAATATTTAGTTTTCGGAAATAAACGTAAATAGTGCATTTATTAGAGTTTTGTATGTATCATTTTACAATTCTGATAGATACGTACGATATGATTGAAATGAAATATAATTGTGTGAGTGTTATAATAACTTTACAATGAAATGAAGAATTGAAGAGACGAATTACTTCGGTTAACTGTTGCTAAGTTCTTTATCATGCCATAAACTTTTAGGGAATATACTTAAAATGCCATCCAATGAACCAAACATTAAGACACAAATATAACTAAAACCCATTATGTCCAATTCAAAAGCCCTTTACGCAGTCATTGCCCCAGTCCTAACGAAGCAAGACTGATTTATGTACGCACGCATTAATTAATAAGAAGCATTTTGTGTATCTGTGTGCATAATTTGAAATGCATATAACACCTACACACCGAAAGACTGGGCAGCATGACAAACCGATGCTGTCCAATCTAAAAGAGAGAGCGGTTCTGATTTATCGGCTTTCAATTTAATAATACTTTTTAATCGGTGCCTTTTAAACTTCAATTAGTATGAACTGGAAAGCGGTTGCAAGATGAAATATTAAATTAAAGAAGAAGAAAGGATTGTGTTATAATTTTGTATTTTTGTTCGCACGAATTGTTGTTTTCTTTTTGCAATTTGATTATATACTGCGCAGATTTAAGTGATAGCTTTAGCTTTTTGAGAGATTTTCATGCTGTGTAGTGTCGGGTAAGAATAGCACTACCCCATTTCTTCCGGTGGGTGTACGTAAGAGGCGACTAACGGTATTGGGGCTATTAAGGGATTTTTGGGCGATGCGGTTAGAGACCCTTCACCAACAACCTTTATTTAACCATCTTTTCTTCACTCAACTTTCTAAAAGTGGCTGAAAAAGTTCTAGTTTCTTAGCTCTGGGGTACCCCTTCTAGGGATTTACAGCCGTGAGTATATGTATGTATGCTAGCTTTAAATAACTCAATTTTATTTTTCAAGATGATGCTATTAACAAATATAATCAATGTATGTATCGCATGTATTTTTCAATTTGAAATGCGTCGTTAACCAAATCTACCACTCACTAAACTGATTCGATTTGAAACGCAGTTTCACAATCAGCAATATATTTTTATCACAATTGATCGCCAAGATTACGGACGATATTTAAGATTATGACGGACGGACGGTGTGAATTTTATTACCGCCCAAGACAAATCAGTCCTGTTATAAACTAGGTTCTGACTTTAATTGTCACATTCGCATTGTAAACTGTCACAACTTTAAGATTTCTTACTGTCATATTTGTGCCGCAGTAATTTACTACAAAACACACGAGTGCGACTAGGAATGTGTTTTGTAAAAAACGTTCCGTGATTTATGCGTCAGACACATGTAAGGGCAGTTTGTGATACTAAATTGCTAGTGTATTTTAATTTCAATTTATATAGAACCGGGTTCTCGCTGTGAATTATGACCGTGGGTATTATTAAACTAGACTACGATATTAATAATATGACTTAACAGTCGTATATACGAAGTAACTATGTGGACCTGACGTATTGCCTTGAGGTACGCCAATTTCACATTGATTGCTAGAATTACGGCTTGTTATACATCGTTCTAATTGGTGCGATTTCGTTTTAGACTAGTTAGAGAATATAATTTGTTGCGATTGCGAAACAAAACAGATCTCAAATTATGTTATCATAAAAAGAGGTTCAACCAGAAAATCAAAATTTATCACATTAAAAAATATATTCCATCTTTATCCACCTCGAGAAGAGAAACTAGGAAATCTTAATAGTAGATTTAGTTAGTTTAATGTTAAAACCATTATATTAGGCTCTAAAAACCAAACTTTGCTATGGTATCTTACTTAATTAGCGACAAATTACCATAAATAAAAATATATTTAGTACTCGTACAAAATAAAATAACGATTTTGTGAATACCTGAAAATGCCGCTACATAAAATCCGAGTATAGTAACAGTGATAGTATATAACTTTGAGAGAACACAATAAATATACTCTACCAATATACAAAGACCCATAGTTCTCCCTGGCCGCTGGGGCTTTTGGTTGAGTATTATCCGATCTATACGAAGATACTTCCATACACGTTTCTCCCATTTTCTTCCCAATAAAACCACAACCAATATACAAAGACCTTCCCACCCACAGCTCTGCCTGGCCGCTGGGGCTCCTGGTCGGATATTTACCCAATCATGATGAAGATACTTTTAATCATCACCTTTCTCCCATTTTTTTCCCCAATGTTTCTACAACCAGTATACAAAGACCTTCCCTCCCACAGCCCTGCCTGGCCGCTGGGGCTCGTGGTCGGAGTGGTCGGTGTGCGGGACCGACTGCCGGCAGACGAGACACCGCGCATGCGCCGGGGACAGCCACTGCGCCGGCGCGCAGGTGCAGCACGCCGACTGCGTGGGCGACTACTGCGGGGTGCACGGAGGTATGGATTGCGATTTTACATTAGATTAATACTTAACAATATGTTCTGTTAAAAAAGCGATGATGTGTACAAGTTTTGGCCGGAGGTGGCACAGAACCGGGACATGTGGACTCAAAAGTACCTATTGTGTATTCTAAATGTATTAAAAGACCTGGTATCTTTGTTGGAATGGCAGCTATGACCTTAAACTCTTACTTAGGTACTGACTGGCCGAAGCAGTCATGAACGACTGTTCTTAGATGCGATATCGTGGTGAAATATTTTTTTGCGAATGCTGAAATATTATGGTTATCACAAGCTAATAACTCGAAAATAAAGTTAAATATATAAAAATATATATTTACTCACACCATTAGTCGCCATTTCAATATTCTTAATATTGGTTTACACATTTTTATCTTTTTATATATTTTGTTTTATTCTTCATATTTCAAACTTTTGCTTTAAGCACAGTATTCTTTTATTTTAAATATAACTTTGCCGGCAAGAAATATCCGTAAACTTTTGAAAAATACTGAAAACAGACTTATCTTAATATAAATTGTTAATGAAAGATCGTAATTTGGATCATTTAAACTCAAAATGATGAAAATACTTTTCTTAATCGTTCATATAATTTGGCAACTAAATTCAAAAGCTGCTTTTGTAGATCGTATCTACAAGTCACCTTGCATCATCATAAAATAGATGGATAGAAAATAAATAATAATAGATCATAGAAATAGAAATAATAGATCATCAATGTCAAAACATAAACCAACGTTCTAAATAGAGCTTTAAAGCTAAATATAAAAGTCATGCGCGACTGTAACTAATTAATTCCAACCATAAGGTGTTCCAAAGTTAATGGTTCCAAGCGTTAGGTGTCAAAAATGTTACAAATCATAGGACCACTTCCCAAGGGATAAGTTAATTAAGGCAGTTCTTTGAAACGGCAAAACTTTGAGAACAGATGCCGATAACCCAAAAATATACTTCCTTTTTCTACAAGTCATAACTGAGAAATGTAACTCCACTGTCGGTTCGTCTTTATAACTAGCAATCGATAGATAGCGACTGAAATAGGTTGGACTACCTTCGTTACAAGACTCTTTAATATTTGATAACCTTGAATAAAGAATGAGAGACCTTTTTACACTGGCCCGAACTTAGGAATGAGGAGATATAAAATAATGTACGTGACCATCTGGAATATTTCAAACCGCTACAATGCTTTAATGTACTATTTAATAAGTAATAGCGGTTAGACTTTGGAACTTACGTTTCCGTTATGAATTAAAATTAAAACATTTAACGGTCTTTGTTCGTGTACAAAACCCTGAAAAGGTGGTGTACTTAGTAAGTCGTATATACCGAAGCATTACAATTTAGTCAAACGTTAAATTTTACATGAAGTAACCATATGTTAAAATATATCTTGTTAAGTTTTAAAGTACACTGTTTTTCATTCATTTGCTTGTGACTCGGACAAAATTGTGTTGCATTATTCCAGTCAAAGAGTGTAGATTTCGTATATGATCGCGGCTACTTTGTCTAAGCGAGTGTATTACATACCTTTGTAAGCTCAGATCTATAACTGACTATTTATGGCGTTTACTAACTAATTCATGGAGTTATTTTGTTATAAGTGGGTTATTAAATTATATCAATCGTAAAAAGAGGAGCTTTGCTTTGAGGAATTTCATCAAGCTCTTGGGCTGTCAGTGACTAAATTGAATTTTTTTATGACTTATTAATTTAATACATACATACATATATTCACGCCATTAGTTCCCATTGGGGTAGGCAGAGACTATTGATCGCCACTTCGTACGATCCTGACAAACCTCTCTAGCTTCGTTTACATCCATCAATCTTTTCATGCATGCTCTTTTATTCTTCATACTTCGGACGCCAGCCTTTTTGAGCACACTCTCAATTAATTTAATAAGATATATTTCACCCAAATAAACTGAATATATCCGAGACGGTAATGAATTTAAGAGTGACTATTCTTGACGATATATCCGATAAATTAGAACGCTTTCAAGATGTATGACAAATATGAAATGAATAACAAATTTCTAAAGCTCAGTCGCCGTGGGTGGTCCGCTCCAATATCACAAATGGAAAATGATCAATCCATATTTTGTGTTTATAATGTGAACGTAATAAATCATTTTCGTGGTCCCCACTGGTTGGTTTCAATTTCCTATGCGTCTGTTTATCGTGTATTTTGATAAATAGCTGCAGGGCTGGCGCTGCATTCGTCTTTCTTACACATTTTCCAGCGAAGCCTTAAAGCAATAACGTTTAATATTGGCTACTGTTTACCAATTTGTTATTTCTATTGTTTGCGATAGTCGATGTTTGATTGCTTTCTTGTTTGATTTATTGGTACGTTTTTATTTAATTTAAAATATTATTTAGTAGACCCTCATTGTTGTTTGAACTTAAAAATAAAAGTTAGTTATACCTATACATATAGACATACATACATATACTCACGGCTATAAATCCCTTAACAGGGTAGCCAGAGCTTTGGAAGTAGAAATTCCTCAGCCACTTTTGGAAGTTGATTGGGGAAAAGATGGTAATAATAAATGTTTTTGGTGACGGGTTTCCAACTACATCGCCATAAAATCACTTAAAAAGTACCCTTAGTCGCCTCTTAGATCACCCACGGGTAGAATTGGGGTAGTGTTATTCTAAGCCGACACTACCTATACATATACCTGTGTTCTACTCGTATTTGTTTCTGGATATTTTGAGTACAACACTCGCTGTATTCACTTGACTTGTTTATCATATAATTATCCATTGTAAACGTAACATGAATAATCTCCAGTTTTCTAAATTGGATTCACCTCAAAACATGAAGCAATCGAATTTCCATTCTACAGGGAATCAAATACAATCGTATATTAAGAAATCATTATTTGCTTTCCCAATTTTCCGTCTTATTTACTTCCATTCTTACTCAATAATTCAGTGCGCGATGACGCTGATGTATTAGATTGCCAATCCTGAAATATAATGAACCACAAACTCTTCAATATAATCTGACGGATAGCTTTTATTTATCTCTGCTTGATTTATCGTTATTTATTGAGGATCATTACTCAGTGATATTGCTTTCAGATTCATTTGCGAATGAGGGGATTTCCATTTAACTTGATCGGAAGTTTTTGATAATCGATGAATTGTTTTATTTACTTTCTTTTATAGATTACATTTCTGTTAGTAGTGCCGATGAGTATTTTGAGAAAAAAGTTACAACTCCTCAACTTAAATACAGATTATTTTTTCATCAAATATGTATCAGATCCACTTTTCGAACTCAGATGCATCCTTTTCATTCTCTGTCCCAAATGACGTTATCATCGGTTCGTCCCCTCTGTAGGGTCTTATTCAAATGAAGCCATTCAACGGGCAGAACAGCACCACAAATTGCTTACATGAAAGGCGCTCATAATGAGAAAGTTGAAACCATAAGGTTGCGTATTTGTAAAAATAGTATGTGTCGGGCTTCGTAATATTTCCTAGATATCATTTTAGAAAAGATAGGAAGGTATATTAGTTTACGTATAGATTTTATCATTTTTCTTACTTCTGGCTTGTCATTCTTCGTAAACCGATATTATTTTGGATTCTCCGGTTCCCTTAATACTCGCAGAACTTACATACATACATATACTCACGCAATTAGTTCCCCTTGCGGTAGGCAGAGACTATCGATTGCCACTTCGTACGATCCTGACAAACCTCTCTAGCTTCGTTTACATCCATCAATCTTTTCATACATGCTCTTTTATTCAGAACTTCAGGTAATAATTATGTGACCTATGTGTTGTTTTCACATAAAATAAA
The DNA here is from genome assembly GCA_963576735.1 of Bedellia somnulentella. Classification (NCBI taxonomy): domain Eukaryota; kingdom Metazoa; phylum Arthropoda; class Insecta; order Lepidoptera; family Bedelliidae; genus Bedellia; species Bedellia somnulentella. Next base: position 19,825,181 of record OY755176.1, read on the forward strand.
AGTACTCAGCACCCATTTTTTTCTATCGATTCCTAAACTTCAGTAATTATATAAAACGTGTAGCTGAATGGTGAGGATAGTCCCCGGTAATGGCAATTCATTACGGTAGTTGCTCTTCATTACACTAATAGCGCAAGATAGAGGAAATTACCTCCACTATCAAAGCGTTTCATCGCTCATTGCATAACTATGTAAATACCATACTAAAAGTGCTGCTTTTTTAATAAGTTGAAGTTATTTATAATGATTTTTGGATCAACACAGTTTTTAAGTACTATTTAAACACAAATCAAAATTAAAAAGATACGGTAAACTTGATTAGTTGATCACAAAAACAGTTACTAAATTATATAAAATTTGATTGATAACTATAGTTATTACCCCGAAAAAAAGGGAAATCCTGTAGGATACGTATTAAACATAGCGAATTTCCTTGTTTGGAAGTAAATTTATACTTTTTTGCTAAACAAACAATTTAAATAATAAGGGAAACTCGGATGTAACAGGAATTGTAGCTATTTAATAGCACTACCCCGGTTCTTCCCGTGGGTACGTAAGAATTAGAAGCTACTAAGGATATGGGGCTTTTTTAAGTGGACTTTTGGCGATGTGGTCCCATCACCAACGATACTTTATTTCTACTATCTTGTCCTCTATCAACTTCCAATTGTGGCTGAGCTTTCTAGCTCTTAAACTCTAGCTACCCCTTTTTGGGATTTATGGCCGTGAGTATATGTATGTACGTATGCATGTATTTTTCTTGTATATTGTACAAGTTATTATTATTCAAAACTACTGTATACCGTGTCGCGAAATATCATAAGCTTATAAAACACAACTTTATCAATACAAAGTCCGTCCTCCGTGCAGGAAGAGGACGCGCATTCTACTCGTATCACATAAATCAGAAACTCATTTGAAATTCTACCCAGGTATGATTACTATGAAAACTTTATTACTGACTCTCTGACCCGCGATCAAAATAAACTTGTCGGCTCTATGACTAATTATCACTTTTGCTATTTTCCTTTCGACTTTGTGAGCTTAAATTATATTGATTGCATCTAATATCATTAATTATGCGCTTTTGCTTCGGTTGGTCCTTTTAGTTTAATGATTGAAAAGTATATTTATCTGTTCTCAACTTTTTGTTTAAATCATAGAGGTCATATACTTTTATATATGTGTACAAAAACAATATGAAGATCATAATAAAGCCTATTTTTTACAATATGATAGAGAATTCACTAACAACCACTTGTATATTATAAAATTGTTACAAGCCTAATATACCTTTCTACAATGTAGTGCGCTTTTATTATTTTAAAATATATATGAAATTCAACATCGAAGCTATAATAATAAACTAAAGAATTTACTTAAAGCGTCACTGCTTAACATTTCTCCAACAAAATACACGCTGTGTTTCTTCATTTACGTTTATACCTACGACATGTCAGTAAGAGATTTTATCATGTTCATATATTTGTTTAAACTTTATAAAATTAACCAATTAATATACTGCATACATTTATGTCCAGATCTGAAATGCAGATATTAATATGATCATGGGAGGGCTCGTTACTGATTTGTTGTGATGGCGAAGAGTTGGCTCAGCGGGCGACCGAAAATGCCATTCGGATATTTCAATGATACATTGTATTACCAATCCTGGGTTATTGAGTTAAAGTTGCAAATTGCAAGTCAGGAGGTTTGCAGTCAATTCAATTCTGCAAACCCCCACTGCGTTTTGTAAGAACCGACAAGGGTTCATACATTTGGATTTGTTTCTGATCCTGTACTATAAAAACGTTCGTATACTTTCACTCTGTTATAAAATTTGTTCTCCATAAAATTGAGATTGCAATTAAGAACATTAATTAAAATGTTTATTTTATGTAGTACCTTTATTTTATTTAAGGTAATCACAAAACAAATAGTGAATTTTGATTCAGAAATTAATTGAAAAAGTAAGGATTGGCTTTTCTTGAAGTTAATTTAGTCTTTACCCATTTCACCCAATGGCATTCGTTGCGACTTAGAAAAATAGAAATGCTGATTGATTGATTCCGAAGATCTAGCTTTAACTACTATAAATTGTAGCCGTGATTATACACAATATCACATAATGTCTAATAAAATAAATTTGTATCTACAAATTAAATTAAACTTGCAAGTACAAACTAGTAAATAGATAGTTCCAGTCATTACTAAACTACGGTAACCATAGCATAACGATCAAAATTATAGTCGATTAACTCATTAAGCTGTCATTAAACACATTGGACTATAACCGTCATACCGACATATGCAGCTGCAATATATCACAAATTTACAGCACTATAAAGTGTAACAAGTTTACGATAGAATAAAACCAGGTACGTAAATTAAATCAGCAGCTACCGAGAACATGGTGCCGCGGTTTTACTGTTGCTTTTATGAATTAGCAATATGGTTAAGTGCTCATATTAGAATTTTAATGTAAATTCATTTTGATAAGAACTCAGTTTAAACGAGACTGTTAGTTAAGAAACTCATTTGAAATCGAAACGATTAAGAAATAAATAAATACAATGCCTAACAATCAATACAAGACTTATTGCTTATTTTTGTTAATACATATACTCACGGCTATATTTCCCTAGAAGGGGTAACCAGAGCTAAGGAATTATAAATTCCTCAGCTACTTTTGGAAGTTGAGTGGGGAAAAGATGGTAAAAATAAAGGTTTTTGGTGATGGGTCCCCAACCGCATTGCCCAAAAATCCAATAAAATTAGTCGCCTCTTACGACACCCGTGGGTAAAAAGGGGTCGCGACATTCTAAGCCGGCACTACACGGCATGTTTTGTGAATGTTTGTAATAAAATATAGTATGAAACAAACATACACTTCATCCTGTTGTATTTGGTTATATAAGCCTAATCTAAATCTGTAGTTATAGCCCACTTTGTAGTTTTTGGTTATGTCTTGACCTTAGAAAGAACAAAACACGTTTATCTTTATAACTAATACAATAATTCCAAGTCGATGTAAAGTAGAAAAACATCTCCTAGCCATCACGTTTTCTTTACAAATCGAAGTTCTAAGCCCGCACAAAATAACATTCGATGTTATGTTACGCAATCGACAGCTCGTATCACCCGCCAGAGCAACCTCATTATAGTGTATTTGTAACCTTCATTCATTAAAGAATGGATATTTCAATAATCAGAATTGACGTTAATGATGGTTCAATGTTAAGCAATGTTTGAGTATTGTTTACTGATTGTGGTCAAAATGTGGAGTTTGATCATGCATGTTTATCGTTTCATCACGACATGTACACACAAGAAATAATACTCCATATTAGTAGACTAAAAGTTTCACTCATCAATATTATTCGATTGTTTACGAGTCTTACTAAGTAATCTAATTTTTTGTTGTTAGAAATCGTTCTAATATTCCTCCTCTATTCGTTTCTAGAATACATCATCCCTTTTGTTAATTTTCCATAAGATTTCTACATAAAATTGCGATGACGAGCAATTGCATACATGTTAAATTATATCATTATTACGTACAACATTGCATTGCAAGCAACTGTTTCCAAAGCATCTCCATTATTTCACCCTCAATAAAACATATAGTTGTATCAACTCCGCATTTTTATGCAGTCGCAATCCCATTACGGCGCTATTCATGGCAACCCTTCGATGACCAGGTGCGAAAACCGCCCCAGCTTGATGGGACCCCAAATTGAAGATTTTAATTAACGTTACGACGTGTGAATACTATTGATCTGTAATTTAGAATGTTGAGTACTTTATTTCACTTAAAATTTATCATAACCAGACACTTTTTGAAATGTTGTGGTATAGAATGTTATGACTACAATAACTAGCGCTTGACAATATATCTCAGCTTTTCATGAACAGTAATCGTTGTCATTTAATTAAATAAACTATATAGCTTAAAGGCTTTATCAATAAATGGACTATCTATCGCTTAAATATTTTTTTTATGTCAAACTATTAGTTTCTGAGATTTGCGCTATTAAAAAAGCAAACTCTTCAGTTTTATACTATAGGAATACTTAAGATGTTTGATGATGGATTTTGTATTATAGGCAAATTTTCAAGAGACAAAAAATGAACATAAGATATAAACCCTTATGCTATTGGCATCTAGCAAGATGCAATTCGCTGGTACTAAAAGGAAGACATAATTGTTGGAATAAATATAAAACGGTTGCACAATATACTTGCCCAGCAGTCAGTATAATACTGTCAAAACACACCGTATTACAAATTGCATCTTGAAACGTTTCGAGAACATAAAACCAATTCTTTCCAGTTAAACTTTTAACACCAATGCCACTTTACTTTATCGTAACAGTTATTCATAACGAGAAAATATCGCCCATCAAAGTTTTTTCTGGACTTTTTGTTAAAGAAATTCATTCTCATTTGAGTCTTTACAAAGTTGCTCCGAACTTTTTGCCACACAACGTCTTGACGCCTAATTTAAAATGTTTTTTGAGAATGTAAAAAAGCTTTTCAGTTCCACAGTATCCTAAATCCATGAATAACTTGCATTACTAAGTTGTCATAAAATACTTACAATGATGAATTACAAAAAGCTAGAGACTAGACAAATAAGTTACGAATATTAATTGTTGGTTTCCTGACTCAACCAACATATTACTTATTAATTTGTATCAATGTAAAGGTTCAATACAAACAGAACTAATCTTTGTATCTCTACGTATATTTAATTTTAGAAAGGATTAGATGTTATGATAAAATATAGTCGCCTTTGACACCACACACAAAAAGTACATGAAGTTTCTAAAGAAGTTTTAAAAACTGATCCCTAAAAAGTTATTTTAAAAATCCGTTGCGCGTGTCCAATCGTAAATATGGGGAGGCGATGACATAAATAATATTGCCCACAGACTGCCAGATACACCGACCAGTTTCGTTTTTATAGTCGAAATCGTAAAATTGGGCGTTTACAACTTATCATACGCAGGTGGGGGTCGTAATTGTGGTGTTTACTTCAAACGTAAGTTTTGAAAGTGTTTGATATATCGACAAATAAATGTCTTTAGAAATATTTTTATGTTGTATTGATTTTAAATTAATTCTAATGATTTATCGATCAGTTAAATAAAACGGCATATTATCACAAATAAATGCTGTTAGCATAAATATAACCTACCTTTTTATCTCTAAAAAACGTAGTCAGCCTTCGGAATAGTCCATTAGCATATGGAAGTTATGTTTTTAAAGTCAATGCGATGAATGGGAGTTCTTATTCAATTTTAAATTTGCTTATTGATTACAAAAAATATTGTGTGGATGTTTTGAAACCCCGAAAACGTATAAAATAAATTAGCTGCGTGCTCTTAGTACGGCGTCTTAAAACGATAGTTTTTGTTGTTTCCATAAGTACCAAAAATTTATGAAAAAAGTTCATCTATACTAATATTATAAAGAGGAAAGGTTTGATTTTTTGTTTGTTTGTTTGAATTGAATAGGCTCCAAAACTACTGGACGGATTTGAAAAATTCTTTCACTGTTTTGATGCTACACTATTCCCGAGTGACATAAGCTATATTTTATTTTCAAAAAAATTAGGGATCCTTACGTAAACTTCAAAATTGTAACCCAAGGTGTTAAAGAAATACCAAAAAAAATCCTTACATCGCGTGCGCTGCGAAAACTATTGACAATAGAATAAAATTATGTACTACAATTTTATAGAACACATCATTATCTAAAAAAGTGCCGCGACAGCATGTCTCTAACTATTATAGTTATCTCACAACAAGCGTCATTATATAAAATTATTTAAAAATTAAATTAAAATCCTGCTTTAGAAAAGGCTCTTTATTTGTACCTATCTAATCCTTATAAAAAAACGTATATATTATTTCAGACTACTTCAATACCCTTATATTACTTTTTGAATTATTCGATTCGAACATTCCATTCGAAAGTTATCTCGAATTAAAAAAATAGATAAAACTCCGCTCGATTAGCTATGCATAGTAAGTTGTTGCAGGCGTCACGAAGGGGTACGGGAGGCTGCTTATCAAAGAGTTAAAGCAAAATTTAATTGTAGCGACTATTATCACTGGCCCAGCAGCCGGTCAATTAGCTCATATACCGAGGATACCGATGATCCCAACTGATCTGCCAATTCCATTTAAACGGCTACAATTTCCGGTTAAAACATCTTTTGCTTTAACAATTAATAAGTCCCAAGGCCAAACCTTCAAATTAGTAGGGATTGACCTGCGAAAGAATTGTTTTACTCACGGTCAACTGTACGTTGGCCTGTCGCGGGTGGGAGCTCCTGAACATCAATTTATTTTGCTGCCCCAAAATACAACAACGTCAAATATTGTTTACAGGGAAGCTCTAACTCTATAAATTGAATGGCTTTTGATATAATTACTCATACATACATATACTCACGGCTATAAATCCCTAGAAGGGGTAGCCAGAGCTAAGGATTTAGAAATTCCTCAGCCACATTTGGAAAATTGAGTGGGGAAAGGATGGTAAAGTAAAGGTTGTTGGTGATGGGTCTGCAGCCGCATCGCCCAAAAATCCCTTAAAAGCCCCAATACCGTTAGTCGCCTCTTACGTACACCCATCGGTAGAAACGGGGTAGTGCTATTCTATGTAATTACTCATTATGAAAAATAAAAAAAATAAAAAAATATATCTAAATATAAATACAAAAAAAAATATAACATACATACATACATATACTCACGGCTATAAATCCCTAGAAGGGGTAGCCAGAGCTAAGGAATCAGAAATTCCTCAGCCACTTTTGGAAGTTGTGTGGGGAAAAGATGGTGAAATAAAGGTTGTTGGTGATGGGTCTCCAACCGCATCGCCCAAAAATCCCTCAAAAGCCCCAAAACCGTTAGTCGCCTCTTACGTACACCCACCGGAAGAAATGGGGTAGTGCTATTCTAAGCTGACACTACACAGCAAAAAAATATAACATAGCTTAAAACTTAAAAAAAATATATTAAAATAATAATACATGTAATAAAATAAAAAACAAAATGTTATTGATAATTTATGCCCGAGCGAAGCCGGGACGGGCTGCTAGTATCTCATAAATAAAAGATGTTATTAAAGGAAAGAAAAATTTCGACACTGGCGGGGTTCGAACCCCTTTATTTATGAGTAATAATCCCCACATGAGGAATTCATGTCAAAAAACATTAAATTAAGTTCATATCTCTCTAATTTACCAATTATTGTAACTTTATTTGATTCAATGAATGCAATTTACATTATAATAAAAATTATCACACAAGTGTTAAAAGCTTTAGACACTATTAATATAAATTAAATCATTCAACGTCTCAAATTCTCACAGTATCAAAATTCGTAATAGCATGTGAAGTCAAGTTATTATCTTGAGCGATATGAGTTATAATAAAAGCCATTGTCAGTTTGTTAGTGAAGCATCAAATGGCTGGAGTTATGAAATGGATGTGTTAAGATGGTGTGAATGTCGACACTATGAGAAAGAGACACTTCAAGCACAAGAATTTTTATAATACTTTTATTGTGTGAACTCTCATTATTACGATACGGCAATTGGACGTTTGGACACACGAAACTGGTTCAATGATCTTTTACGTGTAATGTTTTCATCGCTCAAATTCATATTAAATATAAATAGTTTAACATAAGAGCATAGCACATGGATTCACAATGGAACTTACATAAGTAGGTTCGCTGATACTCACTTAGTCTCATCGTAGTGAGATGACTCATACTAAATAAAACAACTAAACATAGCCCCTAAGTCATCAAAGTGATTTAGGGTACTCTTTAGCTAATTCAATGAAACAAAGATTCATATTATTATATGTGTCCTAAACTCAAAAAGGCAGGTGTCCGTAGTACGAAGAATAAAAGAGCATGTATGAAAAGATTGATGGATGTGAATGAAGCTAGAGAGGTTTGCAGGGATCGTACTAAATGGCGATCGATAGTCTCTGCCTACCCCAATGGAAACTAACGGTGTCAGAATATGTATGTATGTTTGTATGTGTCCTTAGTGGGGGATTATGACGCCACTAAGCCGCAGTTATCAACAATTGGGAAACATCATTTCTAAAGAATATTTTTTGTCCTCAGTTGCCGCTCACAGTGACATCCCACTTTATATCGGCATAGCAGTTGCAGTCGTGGTGTTTTTAGCCGGAGCTGCCGTAGTGTATAAATTGCTGCAAAGAAAAACTAGAGATCATTCCCTTTACACCATGACTAGGACTGGTAAGTTAATTCGTATTTTTTTAAAATAAACATTCATTTGAATTAATCATATAGAGCTGAAATATAATTTATTTTTTTGTACATTTTGATTTGTAGATCAGATAATTTGTGGTTGGATGTGTAATTTTACGCTTTTCCAAATGATTTCAAAATATAAAAATACTTTCTTTGGTACAAAGTAAGGTCTGGGGACATTAAAGCTAACAACGTTTCCCCGCAGAGTTCCCAGCGGAGCTGTTCCCGGGCGAGAAGCAGTCGCTGTCGCTGGCGCCCGACCTCACGCAGCACCGCCCGCCGCGCTACCAGCCGCCCGACACCCGCGCCGAGCATCATTATGATGTGCCGCATTTGACCAACAGGTTACTAACTTGATAATACGCTATTTCATACATACATACATACATATACTCACGGCTATGAATCCCATGAAAAGGTAGCCAGAGCTAAGGAATTAGAAATCCCTCAGCCAGTTTTGGAAGTTGCGTGAGGAAAAGATGGTGAAATAAAGGTTTTCGGTGATGGGTCTCCAACCGCATCGCCCAAAAATCCAATAAAAAGTCCCAACTCTTATATCACCATCTTTTCCCCACGCAACTTCCAAAAGTGGCTGAGGAATTTCTGAGTCCTTAGCTCTGGCTACCCCTTTTAGGGATTTATAGCCGTGAGTATAGGTATGTATGTACTTTCATACTAGTTAATTAAATTAAAGGAGCAAAACAATAATCACTTATTTTTGTTGTAGCTACGCGTCTCCAGTGGACCACCAATCGACCCCGAGCGCGTCCCGCGGACCGAGCGATGTGGACTACGACAGCAAGCCTTATAGTGAATCTGAACATTCGGCTTCTAGCTGCTTCACCAGTTGTAAGTTTATATTTTTACTTTAGTATTATTAAGTTTACATTTCACACACACATACATACATATGCTATAATCGCGGCTATAAATATTTAGAAGAGGTAGCAGTCAGAGAATTCGGTATGCAAAGTTTTACTAAAGTGATGCTGATTACGAAACCATTTCGAGATATTATGTTTTAATTTTAATGAATTAATATTTTCTTAGACCAAATCAAGTAAAGCTAAGATGACTGTTATTTTATCAAAAGAGTGTAGCAGTGTTTGTCTTTCAATGTCATTTCAAAGACGTTCGTTTTTGCAGTTCATTAATAAAATATCGAAAATCGTAGGTATGTTTAGTATAATATCGTTATAATTTTATTTGAGATCACAAATTCGTGAATAGTTTTGCAATCAGCAACATTTTTATTAAACATTTCGTTTCATTTGCATATCGCTACGTGATTTTGTCGAACGATGACGTCATCAAGAACAAAATTTGAACAATCTTTAAAAAATCATAATGTTACAATTACTAATTTAAAATGAAAAATATTGAAATCAGTCTTTCATTTTTGTGTTCGCTATCGAATAAAAATATTTAATAAATACAAAAAAAAATGCATACCGAATTACAATGTTCTCTGCATTTTTTGAAAGTTGAGTATGGAGGAAATTGTTGAAAACATAAAGATTGTTGATGATGGGTCTTAAACCGCGTCGCTTAAAAAATATTAAAACCCTTAGTCACCTTAACGAACCCATGGGAAGAAATGAGGTAATGCCATTTTAATCTGACGCTACACAGCAGAAATATCATAATCAAGAAATATTTTCCCCCCAGCCGGCTCAATGTACGACGCAGCCAACGAATCCGTGACCCTACAACTAGCCGAGCTGGTATCGAACTCCCCGACGTCGCAGTCTATGGCGGTAACGAGCGCGGGCGCCCGCCTGGCGCTGCCCGCCGCCGCCGTCGCGCTGTCCGTACCAGAGGGAGCTATAGCTAGAGGGAAGCGGGAACAGATGTATGTGGCGGTTGTGAAGGATGATCGATATAGACCGAGGTTGAGCAAAGGTATGGTATACTTCATAATAAGTTATCCTTACTAATGTCATAAATCTGATAGTGAGTTTGTTTCTTTGTTTGTTCTGCTTTCACGCCGTAACTACTGAACCGATTGCTTTTAAATTTTGCAGACGTATAGTTGGAAGTTTGGATTAAAAAATAGGATACTTTTTTCCCGAAAAAAAACATATCAAATTAAGGGAAATCTTAAAGAGAAATTTTCTTGTAGTCGTTCTTTATACCGCAATATAACTGAATTCCACGCAGGCGAAGCCGTGGGCGTAAAGCTAGTTAATTTATAATACGTAAATCATGTATGAGAAGAATAATGAATATAAGGAAAGCGAGAGAGGTTTGTCAAGGTCGTACTAAGTGGCAATTCTCTAAATCTCTAATCTAATCTAATAATCTCTGTCTACCCCAATGGAAATAATAAGCGTGAATATAAGTAAGTAAGTAATACGTTAACAATGGCGCAGCCTGTCGTGGCCTCGGGGTGAGCAGCAGTAATATACGATGTGTAATTTCTTATAGATATGTTTTTTAAATTGATAGAAGATACTTAACCATTTCGGAGCCTGGGTGGGGTAAAAATCCCCTCTGCCCCACCACGACTACGCCCAACATAGCTAAAATAATCCTATCATAAAAATTAGAATACTAGCCAGTATTTTAGTCTTCTTATATGAGTTACAAATAATGTTTCTAAAACATCTACCTTTTGTTCGAAAAGAAGTTTTTGCTTTTTTATTAATATTTAAAACCTCGGCTAGAATCCGCAATTTACATAGTAATTTGCATCTTGTTTCAATCAACGAGGTCTATAATTATGAAAATAGAATCACCGGAGCTTGTCGGTTCGTAAAAATCAACAAATCACCTTTTTGCCCGCAGGTATCACGCAATTAAGTCCGGTAGTTAAATGTGGGCCCCCTCGGCTGCAATTGAGTAAGTCAGTCGTACTTCAAATACCTCACTGCGCCAGTCTTAAACATGGCTTTTGGAATCTAGCGCTTTACGCCATCGATCATAATGCAAAAGCGGAACACTCCCAACAGCAATGGAAAAAAGTAGTCAACCTCGGACAAGAAACTATTAACACGCCAGTCTTTACTCAACTCGACAGCGACAAAATTTACCTCGTCACCGATATTTTATCTACGTTCGTATTAGTCGGGGAAAGTTTAAATGGAAAAGCTGTAAAAATGCTTCAATTAGCGATCTACGGGCCTCCCGCGCCGACCGAAGCGTGTTCGGAATACAGCATCAGATTATACATTTTTGAAGATACCCCATGCGCTATGTATTACTGTAACGAGCAGGAGAAAAAAATCGGGGGTGTTTTGCTGGATCGCCCTAAAACTCTATTGTTCCAAGATGTCGCTTCTAATTTATGTCTGAGTCTGGAACACGTGAGTCCCGGTTGGAAAGCGAAGCCCGGTATAGGATATCAAGAGATTCCATTCAATCACGTGTGGAATTCTAGCTATAATGCGCTACATTGTAGCTTCGTGTTAGAAAGAACGCACGATTGCGATACAATGGAGTTCAGCGTGGCCGCCAGCCAGCGAAGCAATCCGACAGACAAACTCACTTTTAGAATCAGCTTAGACGACATCAGAAGTAGGTCACCGAAAGGACGATCACCTAGGGCCGAATCTCAGAGAAGTTTCAATATAACAGAAAACATGTTAGAGTCCAGAATGTGTAGAAGTGAGGAAGGTAGCGAGGGCAGTGGTAAAAGAAGCGTCACTGTAAGTGAGGCGGGAATAAATGAATGTTCGGGAGATGGTCCTTTCAAACTCAGTTCGAGGCTGAAACGCCAGCTTTGCTCTATTCTAGATCCTCCGAATGCAAGAGGAAACGATTGGAGGGCTTTAGCATCCAATTTAGGTGTCGATAGATACACCACTTGGTTTGCAACCAAAAATTCACCAACCGAGGCTATTTTAGAACTGTGGGAATGCAGAGAGAGAGGTCCGGGCGCCGTAGCGTCCCTAGCGGCAGCTCTCAGACAAATGGACCGACACGACGCGGCTGATCTAATACAAACCAGGCCCTCCTGGTTATGAATATCCACGTGGAGTTGACTTTGTACATACATACATATACTCACGGCTACAAATCCCTAGAAGAAGTAGCCAGAGCTAAGGAATTAGAAACTCCTCAGCCACTTTTGGATAAGGAAAAGCTGGTGAAATAAAGGTTGTTGGTGATGGGTCTCCAACCGCATCGCCCAAAAATCCCTTAAAAGCCCAAATACCGTTAGTCGCCTCTTACGTACACCCACCGGAAGAAATGGGGTAGTGCTATTCTAAGCCGACACTACACAGCAAACTTGGACGTGAGCTTTTATATTAATAAACTGAACTTGGTGATTTTCCTAATGTACAATAGAAATATATTTAAGATTGATTTGTTGTAGTAAGTTTAGTTTGAATGTTATGATAGTTGATATTTAGCCGGCCGTTGGCCTGATGTAAAGTCCCGGTAGTATATTTTGTATAAAAGTCGTATTTGGCTATTGTAGATAAGCGATTGAAGATTATTATAATAGTAGCAATAATAGTGCCTAAATGTCTTTAAAAGAAGCACTGCCAATCTTTGACGGTCGCAGTATGTTGGATTTGTTTGTTAAAATCAACTGTTTTGTTTCTTCAACTTTGCATTGATGAAACATTTATTATTTTGCTATAATATTGTGCCAAATTTGATCTACGCGCCGCATTACAAACCAATAAAAATACACTTTCTGTAATGAGTGTTTTGTTGTAATTATGATTATTATATTGAAGACTATAAATGCATTTATGAATTCTAAACTCTACTTAATTCTGAAAATACTTAAATTTGTATATAAGTATACACATTTATCTGTACATACTTAACCTTATTAAGGTTCATTAACATTATTTGGGTTCAACCATGAACGGAAATAAACATTTTCATATATTACGATAATCCTTGCAATTTTTGTACGTAACTATGCTAGTTAAGTTTTCATTTTGAATCTTCTCCAACGATTTCTTCATGCTAATAGATATTCATAAAATCACTACTCTCTTAAAATAAGGCGTTTAATGATCTTTCTATATTTCAGTTTGTTTCTCAAGTGTTAATGAATCTTAAAAGTGTAGACATGGTCTGTGACATTATTAAAACTAAACTATGCCTAAATTATTTTAAATTCAAAGAATCGAATCGTTGTATATTATTTTAAGACTATTTATAAGTTGATCCATTCTCATAATTTTATCAGGACCACAAGTTTTATACTTTCCATATAATTGGAGGTTTAGTGTAATCTGATTGTGTAGTAAGAAGATGTATATGACACCATAACGCCAGCGTAGACTTTATATATTTTTGTTAATGACTATCAAAATAAAAGAATCTGTGATACTTAAATAATATAAAAATAAATTATGTTTAACTGTGAAATGTACTATTTATTTCTCACACTCTATTTACCTGACTACTTCATATCTTGACGATTATTCTACCAAAGATTTTTTTAGAATACTAGGAGGTATATAAATAATTCAGCCACTTTTTACACGAAAAATTATGAAATAAAGCGTCTTTGTCGAACCTTGCTTATACAATTGCTTTGCTAACTACATTAACGGTAGCGCCGTATTTAACGTTATTGACCAAAATCCCCCAATACATATTATTCAGTTCTTACTATCCATTGGTTTAATTTAATCACTTACATATGTAAGTATATAATCAAGGCTCAAAAAAAGTAGCCCGTGTTAAGAATTAAACATTCCTCAGCCAGAGAAAGAACTCCTCAGAAAATAAGTGGAGAAAAGATTGAAAACTAAAGGATTGTGAGTGGTGGTCTCCAACCGCACCACCCAATATGGTAGGTACCATAAGTCGTCACAACACTCACGGGAAGAAATGTGGTTGTGTTTCCACCAAGCTATTACGATGGTTGAGTATGTCTATATTAATTACATTCATGTGATACGTTGTTTTATATCTTCTTTAGAATATTCTTTCACGCTTTTGTCAGAAACCCTACTGTGTAAATTAAGCTGTATTTGATCAATATAACATATATATACTCACGGCTATTACTTAATCCCTAGAAGGGGTAGCCAGAGCTCAGGAATTGTTAATTCATCAGCCACTTTTGGAAATTGAGTGGGATAAAGATGGTAAAAATAAAGGTTTTTGGTGATGGGTCTCCAACCGCATCGACCAAAAATACAATAAAAAGCCCCAATACCCTTAGTCGCCTCTTACGACACCCGTGGGTAGAAAGGGGTAGCGACATTCTAAGCCAGCACTACACGGTATATTTTAAAGTGCATAAAGATCTTCAATGAATTAAAATACTACCTTTACTTGTATTTCTTTACTAGCTTTCCAACCACGGCTTCGCCCGCGTGGAATTCGGAACCCAAACAATGACTTTAAACGTTTCAATATCCTTAATCGGTTTTTGCGAACACCTACGGTAAAAAATGGGTTAGTGTTATTCCAAGACACTACACAGCTTATAATATATATAAATAAAAATACAAAATAAAGAAAAGTACGACGATGAAAATAAGGACACTAAGCAATTCTTAACTATTTATTTATTTATTAAGGAGAAAAAACAGAAATAGCAAAAAGAATATAAAATAACAACATATAGAACATAAGTAAATAAATTTTGGTATCTCCTCAACTTTTCTCACAGATAGGTAACAAAAACAATCAATACAAATACAATACAAAAACAATCAATACAAAAAAGTTATCATTACAGAAAAACAGAAATAAAATATGAAAAAGGATAACAACCACAAAGAACATAAATAGACAAAAGTAAATACACAACATTCTTAAGATAAATTCAAACAATAATTATAATAATTAATAACATACGCACACATTAAAGACTTTTTAAAATAAGTAAGAACATTTTCTTGCAGCGCGGCCTCGAAAAGCAGAATAAGTCTACATCCGTGAAATAAATATTATATGTATCGCACATCCTGCACAAAGGAGCCCTCTTACCTACATTGGTCCTGCTGACCCCTAGGGCGAATACATGTTTATTCCTTGTAGCGTGACTCGGAACACGTAAACTAAGTTTTGCCAGTAAGTCGGGGCAGTTGAATTGGGAAGAACATATACCCTGCAGAACTATTAAGTCAGCCAGGATACGACGGTCGTGCAAAGATATCATTTTGTATTCAATTAAGAGATCTCTATAAGACAGCCTAGGACACCGCATACGGAAATTTAATCAATACATAATTTTATTCAATACATAAGCGTACACATACACATAAATTTATTCAATACATAAGCTAAAAAACACACAACTGATTTTGTCCTAGATGCATGAGTCCTAATTTATTATACAAGTTGTTATGAATATAGCGTTCTATAGTGTCGGTTTGGAATAGAACGATGCTATTTCAGCCCGCAGGAGGCGTATGAGACGACTGAGAGTAGCTAAAGAATTTCAAATGCTGCAGTCGTACATACATACATATACTCACGGCTATAAATCCCTAGACAGGGTTACCAGAGCTAAGGAATTAGAAATTCCTCAGCCACTTATGGAATTGAATGGGGAAAAGATGGCAAAATAAAGGTGTTGGTGATGGGTCTCCAACCGCATCGCCCAAAAATCCCTTAAAAGCCCCAATACCGTTAGTCGCCTCTTACGTACACCCATCGGTAGAAACGGGGTAGTGCTATTCTAAGCCGACACTACACGGCGATCAATCATTACACTATTTTCTTAATCCTTTTTGTCAAAGACTCACAAATGAGCTTTAAGATTGTGTTTTTAAAAGCTTACACTTTTAGAAAGTATTTCTAACAGTCATTCACTAGAAAAATGAGAAAAGCATAATTTCACCATTAAACTTGGCATAACATTATGAAACTTAAGGAGAAACATATTGAAAACAATAACTTAAAGCTTTTAACATGAAGATGATTGAGTGAGAATGTTAAGAACCAAACCCAAAACTCACGACAATCGGTCGGGTTAGTTACCAGAAATGTTAAAATGAATTATGGTTTTCGGATTGCTTTTACAAAAAACCTGCCAACTTTTGAAATATGACAACACTTTTTGAGTTGAAATATGAACGCCTTCACCACAATAGATGCAAATTGAAAATATCCAACCGAAATTTTAATTATTTTGATCTGACTCTGTCAGCTTCCATCCGAAGGGTGTTTAAGATTCGATGGTATTGTTTAGATAATTACAAGTTTAAGATAACTAGAAATATGTACATTTGTATTGAAATTTCAGTTATTTTATTTTCAGTATCGAATAAATCAAAGAATCAAAATTAAATGAAAGCTGAATCATATTTGAAAGTGTGAGCAAATGCTACATTTCTAGTGGGTTCAACAATGAAACGTACCACCTCCGGTAATAGGTACATACATACATATACTCACGGCTATAAATCCCTAGAAGGGGTAGCCAGAGCTAAGGAATTAGAAATTCCTAAGCCACTTGGAAAGTTGAGTAGGGAAAAGATGGTGAGATAAAAGTTGTTGGTGATGGGTCTCCAACCGCATCACCCAAAAATCCCTTAAAAGCCCGTTAGTCGCCTCTTACGTACACCCACCGGAAGAAATGGGGTAGTGCTATTATAAGCCGACACTACACGGCTCGCAGTTTTGGTAATAGGTAAAATAGTGATAATGAAAGCCGAAAAAGTGCGGTATGGCCAAAGTAAACGTTATTCTAAAATATATTTCTTGAAGAGTAATCGATGTAACTACCGTGTTCTAAATACCTACTTAAGTTTTTATGGCGTGTTAATACTTAATACAGCGCTGATACTGATACATTAGCCAACGCTTCCTGGACAGGTGTTCCTTTATGATACTTGTTTATTTTCAAAAATACAAAAACAACCTTAATCTGAACACAAAGAGTCGAAAGTTTGACAAGAATCAAAGCAACCCCTACGGAAACTAATGATACCGAAAGGGTGTTTTGGGAATATATTTGAATGTATTAAATTGCTATTTTGGAGTCAAACGACCATAAACGTGGCTCGCAGGTGTGATTTGAGAAGAAAAAACTGTTAATAGTGGATTGTTACCTGTGAGAGGCGGGTATCTTTACGTTTTGTTATAAAACAGTTACCAAAGGTACTTCATAGAATTTATAATTTAATACCAATCGACTTGTGTCATTATCATTAATTTAAAATGGCACTTTAAAATTATTAATAATTTATATCTGTTTAATAATCTAATGAATCTGGGTCGGGCCTACACCAATTTGTCTTTTCTAAAGACATATGTGTGGTTAGTTTATCATGGTTGTTAACGGTGAGGGAAAACATCGTGAGGAAACCCACATGGCTGAGTTGTACTTAGTCATGTGACAGTGTATTCGTACAAAACAGTGATAGGCCTGCCCCCTATTACGTGAGTACACTGTCCATGCAAAACGTGGGTACTCTGAACACCAGGTGACAAAGTCACGTGATGTTCAGATGTATTAGTACCTCTGTCAACCCCTTCGGGGATATTCGGCGTAAACGTTTATGTTTATGTTATGTTATGTTATTTTGTTATGAATATAGCGTTGTATAGTGTCGGTTTGGAATAGAACGATGCTATTTCAGCCCGCAGGAGGCGTATGAGACGACTGAGAGTAGCTAAAGAATTTCAAATGCTGCAGTCGTACATACATACATATACTCACGGCTATAAATCCCTAGACAGGGTTACCAGAGCTAAGGAATTAGAAATTCCTCAGCCACTTATGGAATTGAATGGGGAAAAGATGGCAAAATAAAGGTGTTGGTGATGGGTCTCCAACCGCATCGCCCAAAAATCCCTTAAAAGCCCCAATACCGTTAGTCGCCTCTTACGTACACCCATCGGTAGAAACGGGGTAGTGCTATTCTAAGCCGACACTACACGGCGATCAATCATTACACTATTTTCTTAATCCTTTTTGTCAAAGACTCACAAATGAGCTTTAAGATTGTGTTTTTAAAAGCTTACACTTTTAGAAAGTATTTCTAACAGTCATTCACTAGAAAAATGAGAAAAGCATAATTTCACCATTAAACTTGGCATAACATTATGAAACTTAAGGAGAAACATATTGAAAACAATAACTTAAAGCTTTTAACATGAAGATGATTGAGTGAGAATGTTAAGAACCAAACCCAAAACTCACGACAATCGGTCGGGTTAGTTACCAGAAATGTTAAAATGAATTATGGTTTTCGGATTGCTTTTACAAAAAACCTGCCAACTTTTGAAATATGACAACACTTTTTGAGTTGAAATATGAACGCCTTCACCACAATAGATGCAAATTGAAAATATCCAACCGAAATTTTAATTATTTTGATCTGACTCTGTCAGCTTCCATCCGAAGGGTGTTTAAGATTCGATGGTATTGTTTAGATAATTACAAGTTTAAGATAACTAGAAATATGTACATTTGTATTGAAATTTCAGTTATTTTATTTTCAGTATCGAATAAATCAAAGAATCAAAATTAAATGAAAGCTGAATCATATTTGAAAGTGTGAGCAAATGCTACATTTCTAGTGGGTTCAACAATGAAACGTACCACCTCCGGTAATAGGTACATACATACATATACTCACGGCTATAAATCCCTAGAAGGGGTAGCCAGAGCTAAGGAATTAGAAATTCCTAAGCCACTTGGAAAGTTGAGTAGGGAAAAGATGGTGAGATAAAAGTTGTTGGTGATGGGTCTCCAACCGCATCACCCAAAAATCCCTTAAAAGCCCGTTAGTCGCCTCTTACGTACACCCACCGGAAGAAATGGGGTAGTGCTATTATAAGCCGACACTACACGGCTCGCAGTTTTGGTAATAGGTAAAATAGTGATAATGAAAGCCGAAAAAGTGCGGTATGGCCAAAGTAAACGTTATTCTAAAATATATTTCTTGAAGAGTAATCGATGTAACTACCGTGTTCTAAATACCTACTTAAGTTTTTATGGCGTGTTAATACTTAATACAGCGCTGATACTGATACATTAGCCAACGCTTCCTGGACAGGTGTTCCTTTATGATACTTGTTTATTTTCAAAAATACAAAAACAACCTTAATCTGAACACAAAGAGTCGAAAGTTTGACAAGAATCAAAGCAACCCCTACGGAAACTAATGATACCGAAAGGGTGTTTTGGGAATATATTTGAATGTATTAAATTGCTATTTTGGAGTCAAACGACCATAAACGTGGCTCGCAGGTGTGATTTGAGAAGAAAAAACTGTTAATAGTGGATTGTTACCTGTGAGAGGCGGGTATCTTTACGTTTTGTTATAAAACAGTTACCAAAGGTACTTCATAGAATTTATAATTTAATACCAATCGACTTGTGTCATTATCATTAATTTAAAATGGCACTTTAAAATTATTAATAATTTATATCTGTTTAATAATCTAATGAATCTGGGTCGGGCCTACACCAATTTGTCTTTTCTAAAGACATATGTGTGGTTAGTTTATCATGGTTGTTAACGGTGAGGGAAAACATCGTGAGGAAACCCACATGGCTGAGTTGTACTTAGTCATGTGACAGTGTATTCGTACAAAACAGTGATAGGCCTGCCCCCTATTACGTGAGTACACTGTCCATGCAAAACGTGGGTACTCTGAACACCAGGTGACAAAGTCACGTGATGTTCAGATGTATTAGTACCTCTGTCAACCCCTTCGGGGATATTCGGCGTAAACGTTTATGTTTATGTTATGTTATGTTATTTTGTTATGAATATAGCGTTGTATAGTGTCGGTTTGGAATAGAACGATGCTATTTCAGCCCGCAGGAGGCGTATGAGACGACTGAGAGTAGCTAAAGAATTTCAAATGCTGCAGTCGTACATACATACATATACTCACGGCTATAAATCCCTAGACAGGGTTACCAGAGCTAAGGAATTAGAAATTCCTCAGCCACTTATGGAATTGAATGGGGAAAAGATGGCAAAATAAAGGTGTTGGTGATGGGTCTCCAACCGCATCGCCCAAAAATCCCTTAAAAGCCCCAATACCGTTAGTCGCCTCTTACGTACACCCATCGGTAGAAACGGGGTAGTGCTATTCTAAGCCGACACTACACGGCGATCAATCATTACACTATTTTCTTAATCCTTTTTGTCAAAGACTCACAAATGAGCTTTAAGATTGTGTTTTTAAAAGCTTACACTTTTAGAAAGTATTTCTAACAGTCATTCACTAGAAAAATGAGAAAAGCATAATTTCACCATTAAACTTGGCATAACATTATGAAACTTAAGTAGAAACATATTGAAAACAATAAGTTAAAGCTTTTAACATGAAGATGATTGAGTGAGAATGTTAAGAACCAAACTCAAAACTCACGACAATCGGTCGGGTTAGTTACCAGAAATGTTAAAATGAATTATGGTTTTCGGATTGCTTTTACAAAAAACCTGCCAACTTTTGAAATATGACAACACTTTTTGAGTTGAAATATGAACGCCTTCACCACAATAGATGCAAATTGAAAATATCCAACCGAAATTTTAATTATTTTGATCTGACTCTGTCAGCTTTCATCCGAAGGGTGTTTAAGATTCGATGGTATTGTTTAGATAATTACAAGTTTAAGATAACTAGAAATATGTACATTTGTATTGAAATTTCAGTTATTTTATTTTCAGTATCGAATAAATCAAAGAATCAAAATTAAATAAAAGCTGAATCATATTTAAAAGTGTGAGCAAATGCTACATTTCTAGTGGGTTGAACAATGAAACGTACCAACCCCGGTAATAGGTACATACATACATATACTCACGGCTATAAATCCCTAGAAGGGGTAGCCAGAGCTAAGGGATTAGAAATTCCTAAGCCACTTAGAAAGTTGAGTAGGGAAAAGATGGTGAGGTTGTTGGTGACGGGTCTCCAACCACATCGCCCAAAAATCCCTTAAAAGCCCAAATACCGTTAGTCGCCTCTTACGTACACCCACCAAAGGAATGGGGTAGTGCTATTATAAGCCGACACTACACAGCTCGCAGTTTTGGTACTAGGTAAAATAGTGATATTGAAAGCCGACAAAGTGCGGAATGGCCAAAGTAAACGTTATTCCAAAATATATTTCTTGAAGAGTAATCGATGTAACTACCGTGTTCTAAATATCTACTTAAGTTTTTATGGCGTGTTTATACTCAATACAGCGCTGATACTGATACATTAGCCAACGCTTCCTGGACAGGTGTTCCTTTATCATACTTGTTCATTTTCAAAAATACAAAAAACAACCTTAATCTGAACACAAAGAGTCGAAAGTTTGACAAGAATCAAAGCAACCCCTACGGAAACTAATGATACCGAAAGGGTGTTTTGGGAATATATTTGAATGTATTAAATTGCTATTTTGGAGTCAAACGACCATAAACGCGGCTCGCAGGTGTGATTTGAGAAGAAAAAACTGTTAATAGTGGATTGTTACCTGTGAGAGGCGGGTATCTTTACGTTTTGTTATAAAACAGTTACCAAAGGTACTTCATAGAATTTATAATTAAATACCAATCGACTTGTGTCATTATCATTAATTTAAAATGGCACTTTAAAATTATTAATAATTTATATATGTTTAATAATCTAATAAATCTGGGTCGGGCCTACACCAATTTGTCTTTTCTAAAGACATATGTGTGGTTAGTTTATCATGGTTGTTAACGGTGAGGGAAAACATCGTGAGGAAACCCACATGGCTGAGTTGTACTTAGTCATGTGACAGTGTATTTGTACAAAACAGTGATAGGCCTGCCCCCTATTACGTGAGTACACTGTCCATGCAAAACGTGGGTACTCTGAACACCAGGTGACAAAGTCACGTGATGTTCAGATGTATTAGTACCTCTGCCAACCCCTTCGGGGATATTCGGCGTGAACGTTTATGTTATGTTATGTAATATCTGTTGTAACTTTTATTATTAAAATGGAGTAACGACACCTGAATATATAAAGTTTAAAGTTTTCTTTCATAAACAACATTCATTCAGAAAAACATATGAGTTTTAATTTTAGAATGTATTTGTTTCATTAATTTTTGCCCAGTGCTTATCCTATCAACAAGTCAATTTAAACCCTAAAATAATTAAATTAAAAATAATTAAAACCCTAAATGGCGCAGGTAAATAAGTCATTTCTCGTTGTTAAAATGCAGCGAGTTTTTACATTGCGTCGTTGTGAGGACGTTTTCTTAGCATAATTGATTTCATTGGAGCGATGTGAGCGAAGCTCCATTTAGACTTTTGTATTAGGATTGTCACAGAACTCCTTCTAAACAGTTGATCCGATCACAGCCAAATTTGCACGATGGTCCTAGACATCAAGGAAAAGGTTTTAACGAAGAAAAAAATTCAGATATATGTTATCATTGAGGAATATTCACCCATGTTAGTCTATGGGAAACGAGTGTAAACACAACTCGCACGCGCTTAAATAATTGTTAACGGTGGAAGTTTTCAACCATTTGCTTTGCCTGACTCAGTAAAAAGCAAAAAAATAAAAATTTGCAATAAAACAATTTAAAACAACACATGTTTGATTTTGTCCAGCTTTGCTCCAGATCAGATTATTCATCTTTTTAATTTCCAAATGTGGCTGAGGAGTTTCTAGCTCTGAAGCTCAATTTACCCCTTTTTGGGATATATTATATTGGAGTATGACTTTTATTAAATAAACTGTATTATCAAATAATATTACCGCAGCTCATAAATTCTATGAAAATCCATCTACCCTCCGAAACTCTGTGTAACGTACACCAATGAACCCCAATTATTCATAAACCCTTCATCGGCATCTTAGATTAAATAAGTTAGTTTGATTTCATTACAGAACAGCCTATACTCTCAACGGTGAACTCCAAATCCCTAAACTTAAACTACTGCTTGAAATAACTTAACCTTTCACCACTACAACCTCCGAACAACTTCTTTTGTGTGGCTTCCGACGCGTTGCGACTAAAAGGGCTACAAAATGTCTTCTAATCAATCGTTCTACGACAAGGGCACTTCCCCTTTCGTTATCGGCACCAACAAAGGCTCGCGTATCAATTCATCAAGCCCACTGAAAAGGTCGTTGTCGATTTCGGGTGCCTCAAGGCACTGTGTTTGGTCCCGCACTATTTCCTTTTGACATTATTTCGCTCTTTGTTCTTTGGCTATTGAAGGAAAATTATTAATTGAACGTCTTGGCCGGGGCGACATTTTTAAGTGATATTATTCATAAAAGAGTTGATTAATACATTTTTGGCAGGTTGATCTTTATTAATGAATCAGTATGTTAAAAAAATATTATAAAATTTTGTACTATACATTCCGAAATAATTGGTCCTATTTAGTAGTAGTTGTAGTTGACCCGGGCAAAATTATCTCGTATTACTTAATGAAGTGTTTTGTGTGTTAAACAAATTTCATGTGAAATTTCATTATGATATCTTTAATTTTCATGAATACATACACTTATAACTATAGACCCCCAGAAGGGTTAGCCAACCCATGACTTCATATTTTGAGATATCTCAGCCAACCCTGGAAACTGAGTTAAGAAAAGATTTGAAAATAACGGTTGATAGGGGTATAGGTCTCCAACTGCATCGATCAAAAATTTATTAAAAAATCCAAATAACTTCAGTTGTCCTTTGCAAACAACCACGGAAACAAGTGGGTTAGTGTTGTTCTAAGCCGACATCACACTACTTACCATAAACATATATGTATGTATGAACATTGGTATACATAAATACATATACTCACGGCCATAAATTCCAAAAAGGGGTAGCTCAAAAGCTCCAAACTTCGCAGCCACATTTAGAAGTTGATAGGGGACAAGATGGTAGAAATAATGTATCGTTGATGGGTTTTCAACCACATCGCCCAAAAACTGCTTAAAAAAACACCATACCCTTAGTCACCTCTTACGACACCCGTTGGTAGAAAGGGGTAGTGACATCCTAAGTCGACACTACACGGCAACATTGGTATGTATAAAAAAAAATCTGTATAGTAACAAACCCGTATTTCAGTATATTAGGAGTAGAATTTTTAAAAAATCTGTTCAAATGCTAATTGATATAAGCTTTTCCATTTACAAAATTATCATGAAAAATATGACTTTCTTTCTTAAAAAAGTTCGTGTCAAAACAGCACAATGTTTACACCTCTATTTAATCCATTAAGGGATTTAATTTCTGTGATTCCCTTTTTAGTGCTCAATTAGAAATTTCAAGTGTTAATATAAAAGTCAGTCAGTCAGTCTTGCCATGTATATTATACAGATTAGTCTTCTTTCTTAACAAATTTAAGATTCGTCTTGAATATTGAAAGGTGCATAGCTTTTAGAGAATTACAAAAATATTAACTTCTCAAATAACGTTACGCGTTTTTCAGCTCAAAACCATTTTTTTTTAATACAGGACTTACTTTATTATACGAGTATGATAGTGAGTAAGCGGATATGGTAGAATGTTCCTCTTTTTTGCTCCTACAGTAACTGAGGAATAATTCATCCTGAAGCTTAGAGTACCTATTTTTATCATAATGCCCGTCTATTTGCTGAACTACTAGTATAGATTCAACTTACTCGACAAACTATCATTGTGCTCCACAACTATTTCCTAATAACTCCGACGCAAACCAATACAGCGATACAATAGAGATACGAGTAAGTAAACAATCTGAGTAAAACACATTAGTAGCTGACATTCCTAAGCGGCAATAAAGAAAGTTACCGAACAATCGAATCGGAAGCTATTGCAGTACAATGTATCTGGCCGGTAGCCACTAAAACTAGGGTCAACTAGGGAATAAGAATGATTTTATCAAAGGACTCTTTTGGAGTCGACGACGATCGTGACTGTCTGTATACAGAAGTCGTGACGCTGGACAAATACCACACTGACTACTTAGTCACAGGACGCGCGGAACAGCCTAATGCTAGTTAGACTCGCGGTAGGAGGGTTTCACCCAATCATCTATAAGAACAGCTCAAGAAATATATTTTCTTTTGATTGATATTGATTTTTCATCAGCGGTTTAGTGCCGGCTTAGAATCGTACTACTCCATTACTGCGCGTGGGGCTTTTTACCAAGAACCTTTATTTTATCATCTTTTCTCTACTTAACTCCCAAAATTGGCTGAGGAATTTCATATTTTGAAACTCTAGCTACCCCATTAAGAGATTAATAGCTGTGAGTATATGTATGCACAGTACAGTACATGGACTTTAGATTTTATACCAAAACTATTAAGTATCCGTATATACTGGCGTAGAATTGCACTCACCTAAAGAAACTAAAGTATATGCGGCTTTTGGAAGTTTTACATTTGATAGTGAGAGTTAGCACAAATAATTGCAATTATAATCACTGACCATTTGGTAAGATCATTTAAGTGTATAGCATCAAAAAATCTGTGCTCGATAATAAAATATTGTCCGTATTTCTTGAGCAATAAAAATTATAATAAAATGAAATATAGGTATAAAGTCTATCAGATACATCGTCATTGTTCCACGACACGAATAATGGTTACTGCAATTTTAATTTGAGCTCCTTAAGAGAGTGAGTTCATTAATGTAAATTAAGCCGTAACCAGGAAACAATAAGGTTTATTACGGTCGCCGTCAATGAACAAAAAAAGGATTCATAGAAGTATGTTTTGTTCGTGAATGATGTTCAGATCGTCTTGTTTCATGTCCAAAGGATACGTTTGGTAAAAGATTAGTCACGTTTATACTAACGACCCATTTGGTGGCAGAGCGAGCTTAATGCGGTTGTTTAATATCATATTTAATATTACCTTTCTTTAATCCGTGATTTCCTGTCCACATCATGATTATTGTTTCCTTCTTACATAATGTGCTTTTTTTATCAAACATCGTGAGCAAACCCCCATGGCTGAGTTATAGTATGTCATGTGACAGTGTATTCGTACACAACGGCGATTTGCCTGCTCCCTATCACGTGAGTACACTACCGGAGCTAAACGGGGGTACTCTGATCATCAGATGACATGTCACGTGATGTTCAGAAGTATTAGTACCTCTGCTAACCCTGTTGGGGATATACGGCGTGAACGTTTGAATTTGAGAGTTATGAGAGTATTTAGGCAAAGTTATGAGTATGTCCTCCTTGTTCATCGTCTGCTGAAATTACCATCCATTATGGCCCTAGGTATATATCTCTTTTCCTAAATTATACTCATCCATGTGCACAAACCATCGAAATATTATTTTAATCATTGATGGTTTCGTCACTGTTGAATGAAATTTTTAAACTATATTTTTTAGATTTAAGACGAAAAACATGAAGGAAATAATAAAATTTTAAATTCTTATGTAAAAATGAGATCAAATTGTTGCAAAATAATAAAGCCAGTGTGGATGGTATCATAAGTAGATAAAAACATAACGTTAGGATGCAATTTTCAAAACTAGGTATATACAAATGCATGACACAAAGTTTGTAAAACTATAACAAAAACTCATAAAAAGGTATATTTAAGAGAAGGAAATGAGAATGTTAAAAGATTAATTTCACTTCTAAAGCACAAGTATCGTCTATCATCCCAACTCATCTCATTACAACTTACACAGTATAATAAGAAAAGTTATAATTAATCTAGTTAGAATAATATTTGATTAGTTTTGCTTCTCGCAGTGTTTTGGGAAAATACAAGGATCCTTACTCTAGAAAATATAACTTCATACCACTACTTTGAATCGGTTTTAGATATAGTTAACCTAATGACCTTCACATGCATAAATTCAGTACAATACAAGTCACTTATGGATAAGTTTGTAGTTTTTTTTACTAGATGACATTATTGAGTTATTTTGGGTTCCTTACGACAACGTTACTACAAAAACATTCATAAAACTGATAAAATAAAATAAATATATACACAGATCAATTTATGGATGGATGGTTTGGGCACATCGAGAGGATGGATGATAGGAAATTGGTAAAAGGTATCTATAGCGCTAATGTGGAAGGTAATGTTAGTAGAGGACGGCCACGAAAGACCCACTTGGACCAAATTGAAAGTGTGCTCAAAAAGGCTAGCGTCCGAAGTATGAAGAATAAAAGAGCATGTATGAAAAGATTGATGAATGTAGACGAAGCTAGAGAGGTTTGCCAGGATCGTACGAAGTGGCGATCGATAGTCTCTGCCTACCCCAATGGGAATTAACGGCGTGAGTATATGTATGTATGTAAGTATGTATCAATTTAGCAATTTAGTTAAACTTGTTGTATGGGATTCTAACTCAACGATATATTTATTATTAAATAATACACATATAAACAACATCTGAGACCAAGAAAAATCAATTATGCTCATCATATAAAGATCGATCCCGCAACCTCCAGATCGAGAAGCCTCACCTATCCACTCGGTCACAGACGTCGTCAAAAATTAAAATTTTAAGTACTTCTAAATAGTTTCTAAGTATAATATCAATTGGGGCGACATCGTGTCAGTTCGTAAAATAATCACAACAAAAAACTATTGATTACAATAACTGACATTTCAGTATTCAAATAAGTAATTTAGCGCCCATTAAACATTCCTACTTATATTTTCAATAATTGTATTGGAAAACAATCATGAAATTTTATTGCACATTAAAAACGGAATATTTCAACTCGTTGATCAAGTACATTTTAATGACTATATGAAACAGTCAAATAAAAATTTATGAGCTACCATAATTTTATTAGTTACTTTATCAAGTCCAGATGTATGTTATCAACGAATAAAATCAAGTGTAAAAGTCGCACTAGATACAAGAGGCTCTAAGTTTCGCCTTCAGCCTACATGCCACACACATATACTCTCGGCTATAAATAAAAAAACGGGTAGTCAGAGCTTCAGAATTGGAAATTTCTAAGCCTCTTTTGAATGGTAAGTATGGAAAAGATTATAAAATAAAATATATAAATGTTGGTGACGGGTCTTCACAAACATCGCAAACTCTTAAGTAAAAGGAAACATGTAACTTTTAGAATTTACATGCATACATATACTCACGGCTATAAATCCCTTAACGGGGTAGTCAGAGCTTTGGAATGAGAAACTCCTAAGCCACTTTTGGAAGTTGAGTGGGGATAAGATGGTAATAATAAATAATTGTTGGTCACGGGTCTCCAACCACATCGCTCAAAAATTACTTCAAAAGCCCCTATACCCTTAGTCGCCTTTTACGATCACCCATGGGTAGAAATGGGGTAGTGTTATTCTAAGCCGACACTACACGGCTACCTGAACTATAATTTTAGAATTTATTTCTTATTTTAACAGATACAAATATAAACTTTGAAATAAAAATCATCAGTAGGAAGTAGGGTATTGCCATTTAAGGAAAAAATCAAACCCTTTTGCTACCCAATTAAAATACCACTAAACATTATACTACTTTCAAGTTATTTCGCCCATTAACGCCCAATCGTAGAATCATCCGCCATTGAAATATATTCAGCTTAATTATATCTTTGCTGACAATTTAATCTAATGTTAAAGCCCAACTATTAATTAGGGCCATTGAAGAAAGTATTATAATGATATTCTTTAGTAATGTTTTCGACCATAAAACGTGTTTTAATTTTATTGATGCTTTTAAAATAATTCTCTGAGAATTTAATTTTAATTATGTACTGTGATGTCGACTAAAAACAGCGAATCTTACAAAATTCTGTGTTCTTTCTTAGCAACACACGCTGGGATAACTTTTTTTAATTATTGTCTTTGGTTTATGATTTACAAATATATTTTTAATCGTTTAACTATCGTGACCCTTGTTTTCTTAGACATCTATAGCGTAAAGATTCAAATGAAATGTTATGTAATTATATAATATATTTTTTCGAAAGGATTGGTTGCTGCTGGCCCTGTGGCCTGTGCGGCTTCACCTTGACTTTATGTGTTTGTGGCAGCTGAGGGCCGCCCTGGCGGGGCAAAGGAGTGTACCTAAGCTAAATCGGATCGAGCTAAGCTAAATCGGATAGAGTTATGTAATATATATTTTACAAAAAAATTAATTTATTGTCTTGTGTAATGGTTCTGTTGATGATAACTCAATCCGTGTGTATTAACCATGTAACCATAGCCAATTTCTTTTCGCGGAATTCAAAACATAAAAACAAATTAGGGTATTGGGTGTTAGTTTGGCAGTATGGCTGGAGACCCTTCACCAACGAACTGCTTTTTATAAGATGAAACCAAAACTTCTAAAAGAGGTATTTATTATTCTGAAACTCTGGCTATCCCTTCTTGGGACATATAGCTGAGGGCATATGTATGTATGCAAACTGCCGCAAAACACACATAAGGTACAAAAGGAAACAATCAAAAGCTCGCCTTAAACAACAATTAAATTTAACAATTCCAAATTTAAAATCCAATTACAGCAAGCAAAGACATCATTATAAAGCTGAGAACACACGCGGACGAGCGTTCTCAAAACGAATATTCATTAGAGCTCGCGCCGCCATCGATAAATCAGCCAGGACTGTAATTATTGTTGTGTTTTCATTAATAATGCATAACTTGATCAAACGGACTAGTCTTTAGCCTTTGGAGCCTTACGGAGACTGCATATTGTATTAAGACCCTTCGATTAAAAGTCACGTCAAAATTTCATGTGATGTACGAAGATTTAGAGTTTCCGCTTTATTCGTCGACCTATATTTTTAATTATTTAAAAGATGCGGAAATTATTATTCCTATAACTTACGTGTAGACAAATAACAACTCTCTGACATAAAATTTCTCGTTTTCATGACTAATGAGCTTTGGAATTTTATTATCAAGATTGTTAATTGTGGAACAATACTGACAGATGTGTCAATTTTTCATTCCAAACCAGCTGTTGAGGAGATATTTGGAGAAAACCAATTTGTGCAGAAAATTCATGCTACGTGTATATCTTTCATCAAGTGCCGGAACAAAAAACAACTAAGAGCACTGGTACCTCTATTTACACATGGAAATCAAACTATCAAAAGAGCTTATTCCATTTGACTGCATGCAGACGTCTGAATGTCGCAGCATCTGCATGCAGACTAGTGGAATAACGTTCAGAACGCTAGGCTGCTGAAATCCGGAGCAATTGTGGCTCCTAGCTCACTAAATTTTTAGTAGCTCCGTCTCAGGAAGGTGGAATAACGTTCTAATCTCATTGCTTAAATAACAATAAAAATAACAGCTGACATCACATCATTACTATCAGTAAAAGCGGCACAGTTTTGACACAAGCGAGCAACGTGCAGTCTCCCTAATGAGGCAACACATGGCGTGTTCCTCCAATGAGCCCCGCCCTCGCACGCATGGACGCCTGCATGAGCTTTCACGGCTGCGGTGCCATGGGCTTCAGCGGTTTTACTTTCGATATGTTAGTTTATATCAGAAGTCACAGCATGCCTTAGTTTTTTGGATCTTAGATACGCTGTGCCTTAAAATAAAGAAAGACAATAAACATAACTATGGTTCTAACTATACTTCTATTTCTTTGAGGATTACAATCAAGCTAAAAGATCACAATTTGTTGAGTACAGTCAAGCTGCTCTACCTTTTTTCTTAAAACTTAAAGTTTTGGCTCAGAATAGCATTATGCCAATCCTTCTCGTTATATGGTTTCATAAGACTTAACTAAGCTTATAAAATAAATGTTTCGCATGTAGATTGGAATACCATCACCGAAGATGGTGGGTTAGACGATATTTTTCCGCAACATCTAAATGTAGTTAAAAAATAATTAAGTCATTGAATACGTCCATATCTCTAGCTAGCTGTGTTTTTTTGAGAAAGTGGCCAAGAGTTAGATGTAACTGTTAGTATAGTTTTGTATTATTCCAAACGGAACCGTTAACAACTATAATAAATATCATTAACATAAGATACAAACAAAAAATAACATATACTCGCGCCATCAGTTCCCATAAAATAATATAAATAACAAAAAAAAACAAAGTAATAACAGTTGCTGAAAAACTATATATTATAATTTCTAATTATCACTTATCCTTACACTTATCGCCTGCTACACGTAGTTGTACATAGGTTTTGTCTCGGAAGAATAAAAGTTTACACTGAGATTTTCCTATCACATGACCAAAAGTAAAAAATACAACACTACAATAAAATAAAAATACATCACAGGATCATATTGAATTTACTAACCTTCTTATGCATACAAAAGAAACTAATAACTTTAAAATCGAAACATACTTTCGCTCAGCTTCATAGTACCCATTTATCAGAGATTGATAGATTCGCGTTTAAAATGCTAATTTAATCATACTTTCGCTTATTTATGTGTATCTTTGCTATTGTCTGGTGTTCACTAAAACTCCAAGATAACATGTGCTCATAGTAAATTTAATAGAACCTTTTAATAGATATTAATATATGGCAAAGAATGTTTTCACGTAGGCGGACAATGAATCGATAATGTTCATTTATAAGAAGCTAAAATAGTCTTTGCCGGGGTTGTCCTTAAATATGCATGAGTTTTTGAACGTAATGCATAAATGTATTCAATATGGTTTTATTACAAATGTTAATTTATGTAATATCTCTTTACATATAAAAAATATGTATTCGTTTTATGAAAGCAACATACCTGAACAATTTGATATGATATAAAAAAAGAAATAAGGATAATTATTTTCATAACACTTAATACGTATGGTACGAGTACGGTATGAGAATGAGATAAAACTCAGATATATGAGCACCTGTTCAATTATGTGTTTTTTTATAAGGCTTTAAAGACTAACTTCTAAATATACTTTAGACAAAATACTAATGCCTAAAATCAATTTTCTCTTTCTACAACCTTTCACATTTTCATTCACGTTGAATTTGTCGCATTACAAAGAGTAACGTTTCCGCTTAGTACTGTTCTTAGGTTTAATCTGCTCGAAAGTTAGAAGGCACTTATCGATTGCATCCCGACAGCGGTAACTACCAACATAACAATAAAATAAGACGTACTCCTTGCAGGAACTATTCTTATTTCTTCCCTACAGACTGCGTTCCCGATAAACGTAGGGTGGCGGATGACGGGGAAGAGACAGGATGGTGTAAAATCATTTTTTAAATTGAAACATACAAACGTGAAAATATTCTCATGACTATTTCCCGAAAAGGCTAGCTTTAATTCTTATTCTTGGTAATGAAATAGTAGTAACAATTATGGTTGAGGAAATAAACTCTGAACTCAACTTAACGTACACGAATAATACATACATAAATACATGTACTTTCGGCTATATAGTATATCCCGAAAAGCGGTACCCAGAGCGTCCCAATTTCTTAAGCCACTCCTGGAAGGTAATTGTGGATACAATAGTAGAAGTAAAGTATCGTTAGTAATGGGTCTCTAGCCGCATTGCCTTACAATCACTTATTAACCCATATCCTTAGTCGCCTCATACTCTAACCATGAAAAGAAATGGGGTAGTGCTATTATAAACCGAAACTACACGGCACTGCAGTGAGAAACGATTGATGATTTCGAAGGATCCGGAATCGTAAAAAGCGGCTTTCAATAGTTACTGCCTATCCAATTTAAACTAATTGTCTTGTGAAATATAAACTTTAATAGATGCTGACTCCACAAGATACCATCATTTAGACTCCCAGAAAACGAAATGTCTTGGTTGCCGAACGAAATCTTTTGTGACAAAATTAATTGCATTTTCCCCTCCGATGCATGTAGCTTGATAAAGGCAGGCAACATTTTTAAGAAGTCTTTTCAGCGCTGTAAGTATGTGTCGGCGGCCGGGGGGGGACACGATTGTCGGTGAAACTATTTCTAATCTCAAACAACACTACTTTTGTTAAGGAAGGCTAATAAATTGTTTTCATCGTTATATTTTTGTTGTTAGAAATTACTATGTTTGTTTTCTTGTCTTTATTTTTATCAATATCTTTTGATTATTAAAAACGTGTCGACGAGTCTTGAGTTTTAAGATAGCATGAAAAACTAAGGAAAGGCCTCTACACATAATAATGTGCAATCGGAGGCCATAGGAAAATATGAATAGTGATAGAAAAGGGGATTTGTGCTTTTTCAACCGAATTCTATTCAGTAGTTAATAAAATACTAAAATCTTTATTTTAGCCATAGGGTCGGTTCCAATTTCTGTAAATTTCAGTTTATTGTCTTCTTTATAAAAATGCTTAAACCGAAAAAGATAAGCAGAAGATTAAAGTATATACAAAAAGTAATTTGTATTAATTCTGTTTCAATGAGCATAATTAAAAAGAAATCATCTTTTCTGTTCCATACTGGGGGCATAAAATACAAGCATATAATAACTTTTCAAGGAGTTACCAAGTTTTGGGGTTGATTACAACATCTGTTACAGAAGCTAGCTGAATTGATGTAATATATTACACGAAATTAAACCTTATCGCCTTGAAATTAGGGGTGCTGAATGAGTAGTACGTATAATTGTGTGGTAAAGTTGCAACCACATGTTCGTTTAACTATTAAACAGCAATATTGAAAGGTTTCTATTCGTGGTTGATGTATTAATGTAGATGTCAGAATGTGTTGGTAACTTTCCGCTTTTCCTTACAAAAGGGACGCTCAGGGATTACTTAGTTTACGTAAAGGAGGTATTGATTTCGGAATTAGGCCAATTGAAGGGAAAGCCATAATCGTAATAGTTTCTTGATGTTTAAAAATGTAAAAAGGAGTTGAATTAAATATGGCAGAAGTAGTGTAGTTTTTTTGAATTATTTATAACGAAATCTATTCGTTCTGACGTCAAGCTAAGATCGAAGCTATTTTCATAACGTTTACCATTCATTCCAACTGTAATTGAAGTGTTCGTATACCAAAAGTATAGAGGAAAACATTATAATCTATAAAATTATTATAAACTAATTAATAAATTCATATCGGTGTTTGTTTTCTTTTAAACTTATTCGCCTTCGAATTAATTTATCCTCTAGGCTATATACTTCTTGATTTATTATCATATTATATCCTTTCAATGATCTTTGGTCTTCTCTTAGTTGTGGTGAATCAACTAAGTTAATAATTTAGGCCCTACTATTATCCGAGTCATAACTTAGATTTCTTTACTCATAAAGTTCGATAATTTTGCAACAAACTATATCTTTAATTATAGAATTGGTTTACTATTATCTATTCATGCCCAGCGTCTCATAAAAATAAAATAAATAAATAAAATCTTTCTTAATTGTACCTACTTAAATTAAACTCGTTTTCCACTCAAACTCATAGATCTTGTATAAATACGAAAGGAAATCGAATATTCATCCACATTTCCCATTTTCGCATTTGGTCTTTTCAATAAGTTCAAAGTTGAACCCCAAAACAAAGCATTCAGTTTGTCTCCAAAGTTGAGCTCGATAAAGCCAAAAGGAGATGATTTGAAACTCGACCCACGTGTCCGCGGCCAATGTGAATATTTCAGTAACTGTCACACTGTCACGGCGCTCGCTCCGTCACGTCACGCGTCACGCGTCACGACGACACCCTGCAAGACGTGCGATGGGATCGGTTGTTGTAGAGGACGCATATTATGAAAAATTACAAGATTAAGATTAGAATAAAAAAGAAACGTTTATTGCTCATCACTACTCATTCATTACTCATAAACGATTTTTTCCAGCCAACATTTTGAATGTCAGGTTCCAATGTACAATATTTATTTCATAAATATACATAACATAACATAACATAAACGTTCACGCCGTTTATCCCCGAAGGGGTTGGCAGAGGTACCAATACTCCTGAACTCACATGGCAAGCGCCATCTAGTTTCCAGAGAAGGTACCCACGTTTTGCTTAGACAGTGTACTCACGTGATAGGGGGCAGGCCTATCGCCGTTTTGTACGAATACACTGTCACATGACTAAGTACAACTCAGCCATGTGGGTTTCCTCACGATGTTTTCCCTCACCGTTAGCAACCATGATAAATTAACCACACATATGACTTTAGAAAAGACAAATTGGTGTAGGCCCGTCCCAGGATTGGAACTCACGCCCTTCTGTTTTTCGGGCGGGTGTTCTACCCACTGGACTATCATGTTCATAAATATATTTTCTAAAATTGGTTCAGATAATGCAGAATCCATAAGTTAAACTCAATACATATTAAATATACTATCCGTGCAAAATATACAAGAATAGAATAATGTGATGATTTGTGTTTCTTATTTAAGCGGACATAATTCAGTTGTTTGAGTGTAAAACTAAAGTCATGCGAATTCTGATTCCACGATACTTTTCAAATCACTTCGCCCACTAAACAAATCACCACACCCACGGGTGAAAATAACGTTGCGGTATTTCCAGCTGATACCACTAATACCCACCAATCTATAGTCACGGCTATAAATCCCAAATGGGGTAGCCAGATCATCAAAAAATTATTACTAAGTCACATGGAAGTTTAGTGGGGATAAATGATTATAGTTTTCAGTCACGTCAACCATTAATTATTTTAAAAAACTCAAAACCTTTAGTCGTTCAAAAAAAACTACAGGAAGAAATAAGGTAGTGCTATTTTGAGCCAGTAAACAATATTGCCAAAAATGACACTTATGACATCTCTATTTTTTTTATTAATCGTTGTTGCTAAACATACACGATTGCAGCTTAGAAAAAAAAACCGAAAATTTAGAATAAAATATCTTTTATTAACCACGACATAAAGACATTTTTGGAATGACAACCGAAATATTCTTATTAGAGTTGTCGAATTGAGAATAAGAGTCTATATTATTACTTCGTTTTGTTTTGACGGGCTTTTGATCTCCTAGGGTTGTGTTTGGTTTCGCTGTTGTTTACAAAACATTGTCAAAAATATTTTATTTTGTCTTCAGCTTTTTGGTGTTATTTATAGAAAACCGTAAGAGTGTTAAGGGAATATTTTTCAACAACGACTTAAATTACTCTTTTAATCAGGTTTAATTCTTACAGTAAATAATAAAACTTACGTTTTTAAATCAATAATGTTAACATAGCCATGATTTTAAAAGAACATTAGTGATAGTCACACTCACTCGCAGCTACAAATTCCAATAAGGGGTAGCCGGAGCCTGAGAGTTAGTCAACTCTCAGCCACTTTTGGCAGTTTGGGAAAAGATAGCAAAATATAGTTTGTAATTAGCAACATCGAGAGTAATCATTTTAAAACCTCAAAGCTCTCTAGTTGCCTCTTACAACACCCATCACCCATGGAAAAAAATATGTTTGATCTATTCGAAGGAACTACATAGCTTAAAATTGAACATACATACATACATATACTCACGGCTATAAATCCCTTGAAGGGGTAGCTAGAGCTAGGGAATTAAAAATTCCTCAGCCACTTTTGGAACATGCGTGGGGAAAAGATGGTGAAATAAAGGTTGTTGGTGATGGGTCTCCAACCGCATCGCCCAAAAATCCAATAAAAAGCCCCAATACCCTTAGTCGCCTCTTACGACACCCGTGGGTAGAAAGGGGTAGCGACATTCTAATCCGACACTACACGGCAACTTCACACTTCTGTTGTTATTTTATTAAAACAATGTTATCGTACATGGTATTTAGTTCACGCCTTAACACACATTTTCTCAAAAGCGTATAGTTTGGCTATAAAACATAACTTTATTTTGCTACCCTATTTCAATTATCGCCGTCGTCAGTACATAATATAAACACAGATACTACCACGTGACAGGCCCGCCGCTTATCACTTGAGTACTCTGTCCAAGCAAAACGTGGGTACTCTGAACACCAGGTAACAATGTCACGTGATGTTTAGAAGTATTTTACCTCTGCCAAGCCTTTCGGAGATATACGGTTATACGGCGTGAACGTTTGAGTTTTAAATATTACAAAATCATTGATATTTTATCATCACGAAATTTTCTCCAAGTTTTTGTAGATTACATACATACATACATATCCTCACGGCTGTAAATCCCTAGAAGGGGTAGCCAGAGCTTCGGAATAAGAAATTCATCAGCCACTTTTGGAAGTTGAGTGGGGAAACGATGGTAAAATAAAGGTTGTTGGTGATGGGTCTCCAACCGCATCGCCCAAAAATCCCTTAAAGAGCCCCAATATCCTTAGTCGCCTCTTACGTACACCCATGGATCTGGATCTGATCATGAGAAATGGGGTAGTGCTATTCTAAGCCGACACTACACAGCAAACCTTTTTGTAGATTCTGCTATCAATTCTATCGGAGTGATTTCCCAGCGCATATTCTCATTACTGTTGAATTCCCAAGGAAAGTTCATGCCCTCTTTAAAACAATTAGTTAGTATTTATTTGCGGCGTTCATTAGAGAGTTCACGTTTTGTCTGTCTGACTGTTTAGGAAGTAACAGGCTCTAAGATGGCGAACATCGACACGTATTTTATGGATATGGTACCAAAATATTCATTTATTGAGCTTTTTATGATACTCACAGCTTTGTAAGTTCTCAATGAAAAGTTACTATTACTTAATATTATGTTTTGTTTATGCTATTTATATAATAAAAAAAATGCATATAAAACATGGCTTATAAATGCTATAGGTGCATATATCATAGATATATATTTTTCAACTTATCTCAACATGCACGTCGCAAATTCCCAAGTTAGTATCAGACATACTCATTTATATCTGAACATCGCTTGTAATTTTTGTTGCTAGATGTTTTTATGCATTCATCGTCATATGACTAAGCAAACTCAACTATATTTCTCACCAGGTTTTCCCACAAATTGTTGTTGACGGTGAGGGAGAACCTGGTGATCATATTTATTTTAGTTAAAACTGTACCGGCGCACATTAATTTGGTGGTGATTGGAAGCTACTAATTGATATGTTGTCTAAGCCACTAGATACTCATGACCAAAAGTGTTTGTATGAAGTATGGTCAGTTGAGGTGAGTACTGTGCCGTGTTAAAATTATAAACAGTGTTTATTATCGTGTAAGGCGTCATATATATATATATTTAAAACTGCGATCTTATTTTGCAATTTTATAAATATTCAATATTTTTTATTCAATTTACATAATTAATTACGCAATCAAGTTTTCGTAATTCCTAACACTCAAATAACTTAAACCTTTTCTATTACTAAAACAGACTCATTATTAAACTACTTCTGCGTACATACTCATGCGTATTATTTATTTGGGTACATATTTCAAATTCTACCCATAAAGCTTCCATCACTAGTAATATACCTTTTCCACCAGCATTTCCATATAACTATTATAAGTATTCTAAGATAAGATAAGAAAAACATTTATTCATTGCTACACAGTTAAAAATATAACTAAGAACATTAAAAACGAAATTAAATAAAAACTAAACAAAAAAAATATATATAAATAACAAGATTTTAAAATCAAAATCTCTATTCTGTTGGGTATTAATTTGTTATATACCATATCATAACCGCGGTGTATCGCACATGCCGGGTAAGTTAGTCACGCAAGTCATTCTGACGCTGTTGCTAATCGCGCGGTTCGAGGTAAGAGTATTTATAATATCATTGTGCATTTGCCTATTAGGATACTTAGACTATTTCAACGAATTGCATGATCGTGATATGTTTAGCTTTAGCTCATAGAAAGTGGCCCTTGTTTAGAATAATAAAAATAGAACTATTATGAAAAGGGGTGAGATATGGCGAATACATTTATCTAACAGACTAACCGAGGTTGTTGATTCCGTAACTATGATTATATTATCTTGAGACAAGCCGAGCTTGAATAAATGTAATATTTCTTTCCTTCTTATTTTTAAAAAAAATACACATAAACTCAAATTAAAAACCTATCTTTAAATATCTAATTAAAAAAAAACTGATAATGTAATAGTACTTTTGGAAGTTGAGTGGGGAAAAGATGGTAATAATAAATAATTGTTGGTATCGGTTATCTAAGTTAAGCATAAGGCAGACAGTCTTATATGCCTATCTCCACTATGACACCTTTAAAAGAGTAGCCTAACTTTCAAAATATTCATCAAATACATTTATAAATAGATGTGTGGAGAAGATAGCAATTAACTTGCCCCTTAAACAAGTCGGGTAATGTGTTGGTTTAGTATCGTCAGCGAGCAGCCAATCTCGCTGCAACGGCCAAAAGTCTGAAACAACTGACTATCGGTTTTTTCTTAAGAAAAAGAACCTTATAAGACACGTTAATCCGCCAATCCTATAAACAGTATTTTGTTGCTCTTACTGTTGTGGTAAATAAAAAAATGGAATATAGCCTAATTAACTAGACAACAAGATGAGGCGATCTTAATATTAAAATTCGATTTTAATCTAAGTTATTACTAGTAATCCGCATTTAACGCCATTGTTCAACCTTCCTCTTCCAATTTAAAATTATTTTCGCCCGGATAATCTTATTTAATATTTTCCTCATTATCCTGTACAAAAAGCCGAGCA
The DNA here is from genome assembly GCA_963576735.1 of Bedellia somnulentella. NCBI lineage: Eukaryota > Metazoa > Arthropoda > Insecta > Lepidoptera > Bedelliidae > Bedellia > Bedellia somnulentella. The sequence continues at coordinate 19,864,845 of OY755176.1, forward strand.
GCTTTTCATAATTCAAGTAGATCTTTACAAAAATCCAAACGATAAGATAGCAACCGTCAGTTTAATTAAAATTACCTTCTAAGAATCCTCGTCGAGTTTCCGAGGTGTCTGTTGCGTCAGGTGGTGACAGGAGAGTGACTTTTCCTGTCCGAATTTAATGAACTTTGTCACGCAACTTGAGATATGAATGACAAATCTTTGACCTGGATTTGCTGAGATGTAATGCTATTACTTTTTTCCTTGTCATTGTTTTGTCGCGAGATTTGGATGTATTTATGTTGTAACGTTGTCAAGTTTTTTCGGAATCATAATCAATGTAGTGTGTAATCCATGACATTAATACCAAAAAAATTCTATTATCTCAATGATAATTAATTTAATTTATTGGCTGTGTTGTACCGGCATAGAATAGCACTACCCCGTTTCTTCCCGCGGTTGTACGTAAGAGGCGACTTAGGGTATCGGGGCTTTTTATGTGTTTTTTGGGCGATGCATTTAGTATCACCAATAACATTTAGTATATAATCTTTTTCCCACTCAACTTCCAATGGCTGTAAACGAAGCTAGAGAGGTTTGTCAGGATACTACGAATTGGCGATCGATAGTCTCTGCCTACCCTAATGGGAACTAATGGCGTGAGGAATGTATGTATGTAACTTTCAAAAGTGGCTGATTTTTTTTTTATTCTGAAGCTCTGGCTACCCCTGTTAGGAATATATTGCCATGAGTATATGTATGTATATTTAATTTTACATTTTAAAAGAGTGTGTCGCTCTTTAAATTTGAGATGCATAAACTATAATTTCAGACGTGGTTTGGTTGCTTAATGCATTGTTCATTTATTATACGTAAATCTGCTAGAATTATAAAATGCAATTGGCCTAGACCTCGTTTTTAAAACATACCCTTTTTATATTTTAAATTGATAAAAGACATCAAACTAAACAACTTTGCCTATGGAATGCTTATCTAAAATATTGTAATTCTCAAAATAATTAATACATAAAAAGTGTCGTACCTAGATCAAACTGAAAAAGTATAATGAGGTTCTTAGCCTCAGCTGAAATAAAAAAAAACTTGTGATTTGATTATATGTTTTTGATTTTTATTTTAGCTTAGGCTTAGCTTAGGCTAAGAAACTCACCATACTTTCTCAGTTTGATCTAGGTACGACACTTTGTAATTTAGAAGATAAGATAAGATTTAGAACATAAAAAGGGTACGTTTTAAAAACGAAGTCTAGGCCAATTGTTCTCCTAGCTGCCAACGACTACACGCATATTCTTATTTCCATAAGCTAAACTCAACTCATAATTTTAGGGGGTAAATAGTTTACTAACAAACACTTGCTTTGTAAATCATGTACATCTTTCTGGTTACAATTTTTTGTGATTTTTTTTACAATTTTCAATAGAAACATCATAAATCCCAAAAATAGCTAAGACGCACCACTCACAGATAAACCATGCACAGATAAAAGTATCTCCAAGATACGATATTTATTGATCACTCTCAAGTGAGTTACGATCACGGCGGAGATACACGGGAGCCGAGCGCGGTTTATGAGCTGGTGCCGGATTTGTTGGTTGCAGATTAGCAGATGAAGGTTGACTGGCTGGAACCGGTTGAGTTACTCATACTCATACAATGTATGTATCACAACTGTAAATTCCAAAAATGTAGCCAGAGCTGAAGTTCAGAAATTTATTGGGGACAAAATTGTTAAATAAAGTATAGTTGGGAGACCATCACCCCACATCGCACAATAATCACTTGAAAATCTAATTTTCTACTTGTTGCCTCATACAACACCTGAGGGATGAAATGGAGTAATGCTATTGTAAGCTTATACCAGACAGCAATCATAATCATTCTATTTATTTGTGTTGAAGACTTCAGGTTGTAAAATGTAAACGTCTGATCAATGGAGAGGCAGTGAGAGCCACAGAATATCTAATAGTTCTTTTGTCAGGAGTAAAGGTTTGTAAGAAATGATGGGAAACTAAAAGGTTATATCTAAGTCTCAAATTGATGTTACAATGTCACTAGCATGTGCTGAATTTATTATAGGTTAAATATAAAATTAAAATTAAATTCTTCTTCTTTCTCATCTGTCACGCGGGTATCATCCGCGGCGTGTGAAATTGGGCCATGTTACGATGGTCAGTCAGCATTGTATATAAATTTATAAGTAAATTATATTTATATTCATATTTCTTAAATAGAGAACGTCACTAAGACGCAATACAATCAACTGTGATTTACATTGTAAGAGTGGGGGACGGTGGTCACAATTAAACCTTAGAAGAGGATTAAGTGACCACGATATAACCATTGTATAATGTATTTTGTCTTTATAATGAATAAATGATTTAAAAAAAAAAAAAATACCGTGTAGTGTCGGCTTAGAATAGCAGTACCCCATTTCTACCCTTGGGTGATCGAAAGAGGCGACCAAGGGTATAGGGGCTTTTCAAGTGATTTTTGGGCGATGTGGCTGGAGACCCATCACCAAAAACATTTATTATTACCATCTTTTCCCCAATCAACTTCCAATAGTGGCTGAGGAATTTTTCATTCCAAAGCTCAGGCTACCCCGTTAAGGGATTTATAGCCGTGAGTATATGTATGTATGTATGTAAACATCTAACATTAAATACACATGGAAAGCTTCATAGCAGCTTCATAGTCCAAAAACTGAATATATACCCAAAATCCAATATTTCATATAAACATGACTCAACTCCTGCAATGATGTAATTGATAGACGAGTGTACTTGTTGGATATACGTTTATTACTGCTCAAGACTTAAGACTAACATACAATATATAATAGCAAGAGGGGGACAAGATGCACTCGCACTACACTACACCTTCCCCCTTTGCAAACAAAAAAAATATTTATCATTAACATATTTTTTAAACAAATTAATATTCATTAATCTAATCATAAGAATATAATATCAATAAGAATGAAATATCGAATAAAATAAAATTTAATTTTATACTTTTTTAGGACTCATTTATCTATTTAGTAAAACTTAACTATAATACTTAATTAAATCTTTTTGTAAAATCCGGGATAATCAAACAAATCGTAGGCCAAACGATTTGCCGCGTAATCACAATCAAGTAATTTTTTTAAAGACATGTCATAGTACTATTACCACATATATTTTTTTTATACATTTCTCCTTCACAATAGTCATTAACTTAATTATATTTCATTTATTTTTTATAATGATCCTCTTATATTTTTATCATATATTTAAAATAGCTGTGGACAACCATGCTTCCTTCTCAAGTCATATTTTTTATTTATATTTCATTTCTTATCGAGATACACTAATATAATTATTGGGTCGGCCGCTCTTTTACATAATATTAAATTCATTCATTTTATTTAATTTCAAGGTACATTTTTTTTTATTATATAATATGCGCATTCATTTGCTTATTCTACAGTCTCTCTCTTTTAACACTCTTTTGTTGTCCAATTTTCTTCACGAAGGGTATTCAACCGCGTCATGATCAGATAAAAAGGATTCAGAGATCTGCTTTGTACCTTGGTGTACCTTGTATGACTTAATATACTACTTTCAAAAACCTTCCGTTATTCTTACATTCCATATTTCGTTATCAATTGGTAAATAATCGAAGTAACATTTGAGTGATCAAGTCAAATGAACATCAAAAACTTATCAATTGAAACTACCATATTACAAACTACATTTCATAAACTTTCAAATCCATCATACTTACTTTGGCTACATTCCATTACCTTTTTTAATCATAACAATCACATCACCTAACCATCTCAATCATACCACACACAGCGATGACTTCATAGAATTCTTCATGCCGTATATGTATGCAACGCTATCACTTCCATCGCCCCGTACCAAAACATACGCAAATATCAGCCTAGCAACAAACATCATTTCAACTCAATACTCTTATTTTCGCCATTCTATGAACCTTTTGCTTAAATTCATTTATAAACTATTAAATTCATCCGTCTTTACTCTCATCTTTCTTTTCATTTTTTTACCATCCGAAAACCTAGTATCATTTTTTTAAATAACATTTCCGTTATTAATTACATTATAATATTGAAATCAATTTGTTCTCATTATGCTTTATATAAACTTAATGTTTAAATATTTATGTTATTTTTTCATAAATAAGCCGTAGCCAAGACGATCTCATAACATATTAAATGAAAATCTTTTTAAAAGAGAATCGTTCATGTAATACACGAGACATTATTGGTTTATTTATTCAGTAACTATTAGTTCACGTTAGAATATTAGCGCTAAATCATAAGTATACTAATTAAATGTTGACTTAAATTTTAATTAAATCGGTATCTCTCTACGTTAATACATATTTAAATATCTTTACTAAAACATATTATTAACCTAAAACCATAAAAATAAGGAGTACTAAACTTAACGTTTCATTATCTTATATGTAAAACTAGCTAATCATTTTTAAATACATAAATCTTGTTATAATTACTAATTACGCACCGTACCACTGATTGTCATTTCCAGTCACTCAACATTATAAAATATTCGCACACAACATAACATTTTCAAGGCTTTCCATTGAGTGACGTGGTTCACTCAATGGAAAGCAAGTTGGTCCCATTTTTCGGTCCTGGGTGTGTCCGTTTAGGTTAAAGTATTGGTCCTTCAGGCTTGGCTATATGTAACATTCTTCAAATTTAAATAATCCAGTTTCAATTATTCTGGTGTCAATCTTGTAAAATTGTATTCCTGTGTTTGTACATACACACTTGTGTTTCACCACTGTGTACTGTATTTTGAATATTAAAATTATAAATCCATGTTCCCGTGTGCAGCGCAGCCACTAGGCCGCACTGGCAGGGTCGCCATGCAATGATGTAATAAAGACGAGTGTACTTGTTGGATATACGTTTATTACTGCTCAAGACTTAAGACTAACATACAATATATAATAGCAAGAGGGGGACAAGATGCACTCGCACTACACTACACTCCAATAAACTTCGCGAGCCAATACCACCGTTCCGCAACAGCTGAGTCACTGATCACTTCCTACTTTCAACACCATGGGCATAAAACATAAACCTACACTTTATTCCGTTTGCCGACCAAATTAAGTTCACATCAAAATCTAAAACTATCGTAAAATTATACAAAATGCAAATCGGAATGGCTTCCAGAAGCCGTAATGGCGACTAGGCCTTATTATGCGGCAGATAAGATCTATATTTGCACGAAATGACACGCCAGATAGTATCGTAGACTGGTAGGCGCCCGGGGCTGTGCAGAACTGGATTTATCGGGAATTTCAGATAGAATTAGTTCTATAGAACACTGCTATAGATGCTATATTTTTATCGCTTATCTCCATTAGGGTGGCGGTTGAGATACTTGATTTTGTCATGATCATTTTTTACTTACTTACTTACTTACTTATACTCACGCCCATTACTCCCATTGGGGTAGGCAGAGACTATCGATCGCCACTTAGTACGATCTTGACAAACCTCTCTTGCTTCCCTTACATTCATTATCCATCTCATACATGCTCTTTTATTCTTCTCACTTCGGACCCCCGCCTTTATAAGAACGTTTTCTATCTGGTCCAGAAACGTTTTACGAGGCCGTCCTCTACTAACATTCCCATCCACATTGGCTCTATATATCTCTTTCGCTACTTTATTTTCATCCATCGTCTCTAATTTTTTATACCTATTAATTAAATTAATCACAAATATGATTTTACAGAAGAAGCAAAGAAATAGGCTTGCCTCAAGATTCGAAAATATACACTTACTATCTAAAGCAGTGCTATTGTAACTGAGCTACCGATGCTCTCCAATAAAAAAAGAACTATTTACGCATATACATCTACACATACTTATATTATAATATCATTAAGTATTGCAACTTTAGTAAATAAAAAAGAACAAGATCCGTATTAGGTAAGGAATATTTCATACCAAATTGACAGCCAGGATAGAAGAGTGCCAAATTTAAGGCTTTGAAGTAGTGACATAGAAACAGACATTTGTAAAGATATGAGGTTTATCAGGACCCAAGTCTAGGAGTAGTTATTTAATAGCTCAGAAAATACTGCCATGCTTAAATTACTGCAAGTAATTCAAAACAATATAATACTCAGGAGATAATCAATTCATATAAAAGCATCCGATCCAAGCTCAATTAAGTTCAATATATCTATTCTCAGAGTGGTTCAGCTTCCAGACACAAGAAATTTATGTCGACTACGTTTTTAATTAAAATCGAACGTGCTTTATATCATTTTATTCGTACCCGTAGGGAAGATATATTTCGCATCACTGTTGCTAGGAAATTCATTATTTTTCTATAAATACTTCTGTGTGCCTTTAAAATTGCTCATGTTATATAATAGGCGTATAATATAACATAAATATAACATAATATAAATGTTACATACATAAAGTTATAGGAGAGACAGGCAATTTTTTATGTTATAATAATAACTTTTTTGTTTCAACTGCCTTTTACTATTTGTTGTTTAGTTATTGTACCAGTAAGCACTGATATACATAATTTTGCGTTCAAATGTGCACATTACCCAAATACGTTTTCACCTAAATGTAGTTTAAAAGTTATGAATTGATATATAATAGTATACATATATTTTTAGAAACTTCATTATTTAAAACCGGTTCCTCTGTTTTCGCAACAGTGCATGCCAAAGAAGTACTTCATTTCAGACTCTAGGGTCCAGAGGTCGCGGGCACGATCAATGCTGAGGGCAATATTTAAATGAAAATTATTGACATTTGTTTCTTGGTATTGAATATTGTTTATAAGATAAATAAAAAATACTTTACTTTAAGATTTGATGGCTTTTGCCGTAGCTGCTTTAAAAATTGTAAAACCATTCGAAATGCTCATAGCTATAAATTCTAAAAAGGGTTGGTAGAGCTTCAGAATTTGAAATTCCTCAGTCACTTTTAGAAGTTGAGTGGGAAAAGATTGAATGATGATAATGAAAGGTGATCGTAATGAGTGATCGCCCGCTAATCCGTTAGAAAGCCCCAATACCCTGAGACGCATCTTACAAACACCCATAGAAAGAATTGGGCTAATGCTGTTCTCAGCCAACACAACGCAGCTAAAGAGTAAATGGGTATATTATGTTGGTGTTTATAATTTAATACTGGTGTTTGTACTTCGAAAATGTCATAACATTTTCTGCAATCTGCATCCAGCCTCATCGTCTCAGTCAGTCTCTAGTTAAACAGTGCTGGCTACTATTTATCTTTAAACAAAAGAGAGTCCCAACTTCATTATACAGTCAAAAAGCTTAAAAGCGCTGTCTTCAGCTGAAACTTTTAATCAACCTAATTAAGTAAAACAATGGACTGTCCTCGAGTGGTGTCTGAACGCTAGAATGCGCTGGCACCTGCAAACTAGTGATAAAAGATTTTAACATTCTGTCGAGATCAAATTTCATAGTCTTGTTAAATAATAAATAAGGAAAATAGTTTTTTTTATTGTTACAAACATACATACATATACTGACGGTTATAAATCCCTAGAAGGGGTAGCCAGAGCTAAGGAATAAGAAATACCTTAGCCACTTTTGGGAAGTTGTGTGAAAAAAAGATTTTAGTTTTCGTAGGTTTTAATTAAATGTTTAGTATCGTCAAATGTAGTAAAAATGAACCATTATTGTAAATTTTAAATGTTTGCAATACTGGCATTACCTAGTGCAGCGAACTAGTAAAAGTGTGTATGTAGCTGTAATCACTCATGTTAATAAAGTTTTTTTTATTTGTTACCATTGTGTTTGGTAGAAACTGTCCATCTTCACTTTGTACGATCCTGACTTACATCTGTAATTTTCTTACATGTCCTTTCATTCCTACCACTTTGGGCGCCTGCCTAGCCAATCAAATTTTTCAAATTTTGTATTCTGAACCTCTGGCTGCCCGTACCCCCCATTTTGGAATTGTAAGCCGTGAGTTTTGTATGTAGGTATATATGTATTTTAATTTGAAACTAAATATTGTTCAGGTTATATGTTACAGACTTGTCCTATTTGGATTAGCCCTTAATAGAAGGCTTGTACTTCACTATTGATCTCATTTAAATATAAGATAAAGTTACAATCACAAAAAATGAATAGTTCCCTAGTTATAAAACAATTAAGATATTTCAAAAAGTGCTTTATAAAATATTTTGGTCACATATATACAATACATGGTAAACTTCCATTACCTTAATAATTTAATTTGAAAAAAGGTTTCACACAAACGTTCTTTTTTTAGCATACTTGGGGTTTGTATTTTTTATTAGAGTACTTTTATTGGGGATTAATCTAAATTTCCGAAAGAGGTTGAGCTATTTCCAATTCTAAAGCTCTGGGTACCCTTTTTGGGATTAATAGCCGTGGGTATATGTAATGTGTACTTGATGTGCGATTTTATATACCTGATCTGCTCCAATTACTATCCCGTTTTAATTAAGACAAAAAACACAAAGTAAAAACGTTTAAGTAATCTCTGTCCCAAATAAATTCTTCTAAGTTTTTTTAGAAGCAAAAACTTTCAATAGTGTACAAATTTGAACTAAAACCCCAAACAAACCGATGTTCAGTAAAAGTTCTAGTTTAAATTTTCCTATCTGGCTAGTTGGTAGTTTAGATTCAAAGCCCAACTCAGTTTTACGACCAACCGTCATACAGCGGCGCTGCGGGAGTTATTGCAGAACACCCTTCATTTATAACTCTCCTACAGATAATTACAAGACGCCACTACAGCTTTGTCCTGTCTCAATTAGTATGCAAATGAGTGGTCTCAAGAAATTCTCGAGGAAATTAAAAAACACTACTTTTTTGTCACTTTAATTATATTGCACGTTTAACTACAGTAGTTTAGACTAAATTGATAAAAATCTGAAAGCTAAATTATAGAACGTTAGTTGGCCGTATAGTGTCTATTTAGAATAGCATTACTCCATCGTATTTTTATAGATCTCGGGATTTTCAGTGAACGCTGAATGACGTGACTACTCCATCGACAACATAACTTTTTTTCACCATATTACACTCTGAACTTCAAAAGCGACCGAATAACCGTTGTAAGTGCAATGTTTCATTGTATAATCATCATGTAAAGTTAGTATCATATACCACTATTCAGTATCTAATTTAAATCTTTTTTGTTCATGAAAACCTCATGTGGGGATTATTACTAATAAATAAAGAATAAATAAAGGAAAGAAAAATTTCGTCTGAAAAGATCTGAAAGCAGAACTATACTGTACTGCCATCTATGGGATGTCAGAGAAACTACAATAAAAAGCTGATAGTACAGTATCGAGTCAATGATAATAATTTATAATTAAGTTGAATAAAGCTGTGAAGTATTGGCTTAAAAACTTAACACTATATTTGTTCTCGATATTTTTCGGGGATATTTGAATGCTTTGTTTGTCATATCCAATATTCTTTATTGTGCTATTTTTTCGTCTCGTTCGCTGCGAAATAATTAAGACATTTTTTGAAAATATCCCAGCCCAGACATTTTTGAAAATAACCGTGATAGCCCAGTGGGTAGAACACTTGGTTCTCGTGTAAGCGACTAGTGTTCAAATCCCGGGTCGGGCCTACACCAATTTGTCTTTTCTAAAGACATATGTGTGGTTAATTTATCATGGTTGTTAACGGTGAGGGAAAACATCGTGAGGAAACCCACATGACTGAGTTGTACTTAGTCATGTGACAGTTTATTCGTACAAAACGGCGATAGGCCTGCCCCCTATTACGTGAGTACACTGTCCATGCAAAACGTGGGTACTCTGAACACCAGGTGACAAAGTCACGTGATGTTCAGAAGTATTAGTACCTCTGCCAACCCCTTCGGGGATATTCGGCGTGAACGTTTATGTTATGTTATGTTTATTTTTGAAAAAAGTGGTTTTTGGTGATTGAACTTCACATATTTAGAATGGTTGTAGCAGTATTAGTAAACTACGGTTTAATGAACGTTTGTACGTTATCGGTTCGTGGTTTTTAAGTCATTGGTGTGTGAATCGGATAAAAACCCATCAAATAGAATCCTTAGTTTGATTTTCCTTTCCTCTCAACTAAACTTACAGAAACAGCTGAGGCGTTCCAGAGTGCAAATGTCAGACTGGCCTTCTAGGAAGTATACCTCTGTGTATTTAAAGTAGTAGACCAAAATTTAACTAGGATTATGGCCAGAAAAGCCTATTTAATCAAGCCTAATATTGGGCTATATTAAAGACGTAATTATAGGTAGATTGGTATAAATGTATGTCTGTTTATGATTGAAATAAACCTGCAGCAATTTAAACAATAAAACTAATGCAACGCTAAGTTGCAATGGTTAGCTTCGTGGCAACGCACTCAATGATTATTATATCATTTTATCATCAATTATTATATCATTTACAAACGCACAAAAACTGCGTAAAGTGCAAACAGTTAAAAAATAAACAAGAGAATAAACTACTCCGATTCGTTTAGATCACTCCATTGTTAAAACACATTTTTAGTTTGTTTCAAATGTTTTCCCGCTAAATTCTGTTTTTAAACAATAAAACAATGTTACTCTTTTTCCGTCATACCATTCCAGAGCGCTCCGAAAAAGCCCGCGTAGTCTGTGTTGAACACGTAGCGGAGTAAAAAAAGAACATGCGCTTTTAATATTTTATACGGGTTCCGTTTCACTGGTACAAATGTGAATGCTAAAGTTTTAGTGGTGTTTGCGTTATATTCCGACAATTCCAGTAAATGTTCGTATGACAAAAAGTTTTCTAACGTACCGAGTGGAGTCAGTGTGAAATTACACTAACTTATTTTCTCTTTAATGGGTATTGCGCAAGAAGACTAATAAATATTGATATATTAAGTTCTTAGTAGGCTATGAAATGATGATGTTAGTGGTGAATTAATTTGTTGATTATACTTATATTATAATTGAACCAAAAAAGATTACAGCACATTAATAAATGACCTAAGTGAAGTATTAAAGAGAGTGCGTTGAATAGTGATGTTGTACCCACTCTCGTTGAACTAAGACACTCTATACTTGAAGTTAAGGACCGATTTGTTTCCTAGACAAACCAAACTTAAGATAATTTTTTGATGGAGAAAGCATAGTGCTCAGACCTTACAAAGTAGGGTAACAACTAGACGAAGTTTGTATTTTTTTAAAATGTAAATAAATACTTTTAAAGATTAAAGTTTGATCACTTTGGTCCCTATTAATCGTTCATCATAATTGTTCATAATTAAAAAAGCTAACGCGGTATAATTAGGATTTTTCAGCCACAAATCATTGATACTCGTACGAACCATATCTTCGCATTTGTAAGTTAAGTGTATTTCATATCCCGTATCCTGTTAGTTATAATTTTTACTTAAAACTTGTACTCATTCGTTTTTTATCTATTATATAGGAAATTGTGTGAAGATAGCCTTTACAAAGTGCATTAAAACTATTAAAAGGTCTTTATGATTTATTTATGTCTGCTATTACGAAAATTTAGGAAAATCTATCTAACAATAGCATCCAATACTATATGTTTGCGCAAACTAAACAATATATCTAAGTTATATTTTTTTAGGTTGAGAAATACGTATACCTTATTATCTACTGCAACGGCCTAGTTTTAGCTTGAATAAACACCTAACCAGAATTTTACATTTTATGAAACAATAGAAAACGTCACCAATATAACCCTAAAAATATTTGGCAAACAAAATAGTGTTTAAAGCGTGGAGCAAACTACGCGGCGGCGGCGGCGGCGGCGGCGGCACGCTCCGAGCGCCATCTGTGCCCCGGCTACAGTAACAGTTGACGATCGCGTCGACGTCGCTCACGAATGCATTAACACCGCTGAATAAAGTTTGCGATCTAATAGAGTAACACGGTACTTTGGTTGGGTTATAGATACACGAGTCTTTCGAAAACCTTCTTTTAAGCCGTTTTCTAAAACATCAACTGACGCTTAACAGTAATTATATATTTTATTCTATAATCCATCGTAGATTGTCTTCGTCGAATAAGAATAATTTTTATTTCAGCAAATATGGTACATGGTTTATGTCTGTGACTCCGTAACTATGTATTTCATTGGAGAACAACATAAAATAAACCATCCTTAGAAAATTTTTGGTCAAGAATAGCATAAACCCTTTTTAATGATATGACAGGAGGTGAGTAACAATATTGGAGAACAAACCAATCATCCTTGGTTTCACGACCTTTTCCCCAATCTATTTCCAAAAGTTTTTCCTTTGTCGGATTTATAATGTTGAAAACAGGTCATTTTTTTATACAAGTAAATCCATTTTTAATACAACTAAAATTAAGTACAAGTTGCGATTTTGGCGCAATATAAATATTTAATAATGTCGCCTCTCTCTATTCCTACCATTAGTAGTAATAGAAGATTTGCTCACCTGCACCCACGTATCACAGGTAACCAAATTCGCATATTCGCCGCAACAACCAATTAAATAACCGCGGTTATCGAGCTAATAATAATAAAAACCGGACGTATTCTGCCGGCGAGTTATCCGGAACGGTTTATTCGCACATAACCGGGCTTAGCTGTGTTCCCATACATTACCGAGTTCAGTCGTAAGCTGCACTCATAAACCCAAATTAGGCTCGTCTTACTGCCTGCACATACGGGAGTGGAAATGAGAAAATGTTGTTTAGAAGCCTGAAGTTTTATATACATATTATGTAAACACAACTTAACTCAAAATCAAACGTTCACGCCGTTTATCCCCGAAGGGGTGGCAGCTGTATAAAAACTTCTAATCATTACCTGGAATGGTCATCTGGTGTTCAGTGTACCCACATTTTGTTTGGACAGTCTACTCACGTGATAGAGGTCAGGCCCATCGCAATTTTGCACAAATACTTTGTCTCATTACTTATTGTCTAAGTACAACTTAGCCATGTGAGTCTCCTAACAATTTTTTCTCTCAAAACCGCTAATAATCAAGGTGAATTAACCACACATATGACTAACGAAAAGGTTCGACCCAGGATTCAAACCCACGCCTGTCTGCATGATAGGCGGATGTTCTACCCACTTAGCTATCACTATTGTTTTAGTTATATTATATAGATAAGAAAATATTGCATTCCTCAACAGGAGTCCAAAAGCAGAGAAAAAATAAATAAAGAATAATTTTCAATGGACGGCCGTCTTCATCGCCAAACTTTTCTAAAAAAAAATCATACGATTCGCCTCACATAACCTGTAGCCTCAGTTATAAATGGGACATGACTATTCAAAGCTGACTTTCTATAGCTAAATACAAGTCATTTTCGTTGACACTAGAAGAAACAAAAACTTACGTACGGAGACGTAACTTACGTAGGGAGATAACCGATTTCTACGTAAGGAGAAATAATAAAATTTTTGGGCGATGCGGTTCGAGACCCATCACCAACAACCTTTATTCTACCATCTTTTCCCCACTCAACTTCCAAAAGTGGCTGAGGAATTTCTAATTTCTCAGCTCTGGTCATACCCAATACTATCCTCGCAATCGTATTCCCGTATGTATAATAATTTAAGAGGCTTCCCGCACGAACACGTGCCGCGCTGAACAGCTTTATATTTACCTTATTTTCTTGTTACCAACACTTGTAACTTAACGAGATGTATGCGCATACTATCTATGTGTTTTCTTGTCATCTTGAAAATAGTTGTTGTAATCTTTGTCATAATATGATTATACCTATATTTTACCCAAGACGAAATGTTTTTACGAGAGATTAAAACAAAACAGAATATAAAAAATTAACATAACATAAACATAAACGTTCACGCCGAATATCCCCGAAGGGGTTGGCAGAGGTACTAATACTTCTGAACGTCACGTGACTTTGTCACCTGGTGTTCAGAGTACCCACGTTTTGCATGGACAGTGTACTCACGTGATAGGGTGCAGGCCTATTGCCGTTTTGTATGAATACACTGTCACATGACTAAGTACAACTCAGCCATGTGGGTTTCCTCACGATGTTTTCCCTCACCGTTAACAACCATGATAAATTAACCACACATATGTCTTTAAAAAAGACAAATTGGTGTAGACCCGACCCAGGATTTGAACACTAGTCGCTTGCACGATAACCGAGTGTTCTACCCACTGGGCTATCACGGTTGCAGAATATAAAAAATCATAACAAAACCGAAGAAATCCTCGAAGGGGTTGGCTGAGGATTGTTTTAAGGTCAGTTAAAAGAAATTTACAAGACCACACTCTATGAAAGTATAGGTAGGCTGTTGTTGCATCCGTGACGTTAAGCTCTCTAGTTTCTTTAAGAATGCATACATATACATGTAGAAGATATATTTAAATTCCCCTGCAAGAAAAGTGAAATGATCCAAAAACATACACATGATAGTGAAAAAGCACAAATCATAAAAAGATTTACCACCAGTGTCACAAAACATATCACTCACGCACAACTTTTCCCCTAAAACATATCACATCCCATAAAGCAAAGTTAGTAACTACGTTAGTGCGACGTAAATTCACTTCACTCGCCCGACCCAGTTCCACTGCATGTAACTTACGTTCTCTGTCTCTGGAACTGTTTGAACTTTGCACTAAAACTACTTCAAAAATGGAGCGTGCTTTCTGAGAAAAATATTGTAACTAAAAATGTATTTAGATTATCAGTTTAATGCTTTATTTTATTTTGCACGCATGTAGTCAGGTGATTCAAGCCTGCAATAACATTCCAAACTGGGTTAAATCTCACAAATTAAATTAGTGAGTTTGCCCCCCGGGGATCGAACACGAGACATCCATACTTGAAGCCAAGCGGTTAACTGACCACAGAGGCAATATAAACAATATTAACATAGAATAAAGCCATGTAGATAATCTCAATAAATAATTTAGTTTTCTTACTTGGTTTTTCTAACAGTGTAGGCCAAGATAGCACTACCCTATTGTTCAAGGCTATCAAGGCTTTTAAATGTTTATTGGGCGATTCGGTTGGAGACCCATAACCAACAACCTTTATTTTACAATCCTTTCCCCACTCATCTTCCAAAAGCGGCTGAGGAATTTCTAATTCTAAAGCTCTGGCTATCTCTTCCAGTGTTTTATTGCCGTGAGTAGATGTCTGTTTGATGTTTTATTTAACATTTATTGATTTGGTATGAAATAAATTTCATGTTGAGTTGAACGTATTTATTTAGTTATTGTTTCCAAACTAATTTCGATTCAAATGTTATGAAGCCATATCGAAACATGCATTTTGTCAAAGTTTCTTAATTACTTTATCTAACCGGGGCTAGGTGATTTTATGTAAGGTTTATTTTTTAGTTGAGATAAATAAAAGTACAAAATAAAAAAAATGAAAGGTTCAAGTGACGTAAAATCATAATATGATAAATAATTATACTGAATACTTGAAAAATGAAAATGAAAATGAAAAAATATTTATTACACCAATTAAAACCTTACATACATTTACATAGGAACATCATAAAAATATCTTAAAAAGTAGGCTTTAGGTGAGAGTTTATAATACTAAAAGTGATCGGTGTCCCCTACACTAGGTAAAACCTGTATCGTGGGGGACTGTGTAGGCAGATAATAGTAAGTGAACAAAGCAGTTTGATAAGTGGTGCAAAACCAAGAAAAGAATCTTAAATCTAAAAATTAACTTATTCTATTATTAGCTTATTTTACACAAAAATAACTTTAATTTACAACATACAAATTATTATAAATAATTTTATTATCTATCGATTATGATAATATAATTAGATACATAATAAAGAAAGAAATAATATATAATTATATATATAAGACTATATATTTGTACAATAAATAAGCATACATATCGTTTTGCTACCTATCATATGATATAATATTTAATATTAAATAAATAAAAAATAAAAATATTATCTTGTAGTACATATGAAATTTAAAGTAAAGCAGTATATAATAATTCTATATTTTCATATACTTTATTTAGTTATAATAAGTAACTCCTCTGTATCTGTGTAGTTTAGATTATAAAGCCAATCCTTCAACTGCTTCTTTGCCTTCAGCATCGTGGAGTTTTTAATATCGCAATGTTGGAGGACCTGGTTGTAAACATAAGGATGCAGAAACTTTGGGAATCTTTGGGCAAAACTAGTATTAATCGCTGGAACTTGCAGTTTAAATGTTCTTTTACGTAGCATGTTAGCGTAATCTGGGGAGTTAATTGTTTCACGATGTTTAAGTAAACTTATTCTGAGAATAAAAAGACGGCGGACAGATAGAACCTGGCACTCTTTATAAAGATCGGTTGTGGGGAATCTTCTGGGCTTCTTAATCATGACCTTAAGGATGGAACGTTGTGCTCTTTCCAGTGGAAGCATGTGTGTTTTTGAGGACCCTCCCCAGCATGTGATGCAATATCCCAAGATAGATTGACATAGAGCAGTATATACGTTAATGAGGGTACTTTTGTCGGCACTACGTCGGAGTTCTCGCATTATGTTAATAAGTTTTCTGGCTCTTCCTGAAATATATTCAAAAATATTATATAAATATTTTCAACTGATTGGTTACAAGTATGCATCTTTAGGGAGCGGGTTGAGCAGGGTTCTGAAGCTTTGGTCTTATGAAAGCTTAGGTATTTGGTTTTCGATACATTTAAAGTTAAGAGATTATTGCTCAGCCACTTGGCCGCTCTACCAAGACCCAGTTCGGCACGTTTGTATGTCTCATCCCAGTTATCGCCAGTGAAGAGAAAGGCTGTGTCATCGGCATAACAAATGGTTTCGATGTTTTCAGATAGCGATAATGCTTTACCCATGTCGTTTATGTAAATTATGAAAAGTGTCGGGCCCAAAATGCTACCTTGCGGTACTCCAAAGTCGATGGAAGAAGGGTCACTCGAAAGTTCACCTATTTTTACGAGCTGTTTTCTGTTTGTGAGGTAACTTTGAAACCATTGAAGAGCTTGCCCTCTTATTCCAAGATTTTCCAGTTTTTGTGTGAGTATTGGAATCGAAACCGTATCGAAGGCTTTTGCGAGATCAAGAAACACACCTAGGCAGCATTTTCTTTGATCTAAGTTAGTTGAGACTGAGTTTAGAAGCATGGTGACCGCATGCTCCGTTGAGAGTCCACGTCTGAAGCCAAACTGAGAGGGTGATAGAAAGTTGTTGTTCTCTAAATAATTCATGAGCCTAAGATTAACAATTTTTTCAAGTAGCTTAGAGAGGACTGATTGTAGTGAAATAGGCCTGTAATTTGATGGTAAGCTCTTATCACCTGCTTTGTATATAGGAGTGACTGCTGCAGTTTTCCAGACTTCAGGAAAGCATCCATTGGCAAGGCTGAGATTACAGACGTGTGTGAGAGGTTCTACTATGTATGCTTTGATACTCTTTAATAGGAGGGTTTTGATTTGGTCGAGTCCTGGTGCACTTTCGTTTCTTAACTGCATTATAAATGAAGATATTTCTTTCGGGTCGGTTGGTTTAAGAAAGAAAGAGCATAATGGGGGTGAGACGTCTTTTGCTAAAGTTGCCAGCTCCAATTCAGTTTTCCCTAGTTTTGAGATAATTTTATCCGCCAAATTTGCGCCTAGTGTTGCAAAGTAATTATTACAGTGGTTTAATGAATCTTTTGTATTGTCATATTTTGTAATGAGTTCAGTCGCCGAGTTGTGTTTTGGAGATATATCACAGATTGACTTTATTGCCTTCCAAAGCTTTTTAGGATGCTCCTTTCCTTCTTCGAGAAGTTGCTTTTCGTAACGTGTTTTTATTTTTCTGAGTAAACTATTACAGAAGTTTCTGTACCTGGTGAAAACGAGCTTTGCTGTGGCGTTATTTGGTGATTTTCTTGATTTAAGGTGAAGGCGGTCTCTGTGCTTCATACAGCGAATCAAGCCAGGAGTTATCCATGGCTTGCAGTTAAACTTTGACCGGCTGACTGTGATAAGTTGAGTATTGAGGTCTATGGATTCTTTAATTATATCTGACAACTTATTCGCAGCCTGATTGACATCGCAGGAAGTAGTGACCTCTGACCAATCAACAGTTTCTAAATGGGTAGCTACGGCATCATAGTCTGTCTTAAGTATTGCTCGTTTGCGGTTGGGATTACGGTGATTTGTGTCAATGAAAGCCATTGGAAGGTCGTGGTCAGATATGGATGCCTTACATACAATTGCTTCCGTTTTACTTTTGCTTTTTATGAGTATGTGATCTAAGCATGCGGTATCTCTGGTTGGTATAATAATTATTGGTAACAACCCATATTCAGCTGTGGTGCATAAGTATTCAGCTTTCTTCATATCATTTGCTTCTGGTAAAATGTTTATATTTATATCTCCTGCAAGTATAATGTTTTGTTTATCTGAGTGTAATTTGAGAAGGTTGTCTAGGGATTCAATAAAATTATCGGTTTGTGAGAAAGATGGAGATCTATAGATAGCGAAAATAGTAAAATCATTTGCCAATTTCAGGCAAAGACAGTCAGCTTCGGCAAACAAAGGCTCGTTTACAATTGCTTGCAATTCGTTCCTAGCGTAAACTATTACACCTCCGTTCTGGTTTGTATATTTAGTAGTGTGATAGTGAGTGTAGCCTTCCATAGACTTAATGTGGGGATTCTTTCCAAGCCAGCATTCAGTCAGCACTATCACATCGTAAGTTATGTCTAGTCGTTTTAGTAAAGTCAGAAAGTTTGTAAAGTTGCAGTTGTGGCTTCTAATGTTACACAGCAGTATTTTAAAATCGTGATTATTCTGCAGTAAACCTTTGCATTCTTCAGCATATTCTAATGCGTGACACGGCGCGACTAAAGTATTATCAATATCCGAAACAATATCTAGAGTGGCCATTTGTCATATTGAGAGAATGTGTAGGTACGGTAGGGGCATTTTTGGTCACGCATGTTGGAGAGACGAGGTTCATGTTGTTTTATAGTAATTTTTTTATAGTTTGGCTTATTATAGTGGTTTATTTTAGAGTTTGGGGAGTGTATGATAAGTAGAAGATTAAATATATTTATATAAATAGTTACATAGCGACTGTACGTATATTTATTAATATTATATGGATATAAATATAGTTTTAGGATATAATATGTAAGGCTCATTTTATAACAAAAGAGGGTATTGTATTGTTTTTGAAATGACAATATACATGAGCTTAAGCAGTACAGCAAGGATACTAACAAAATTTTCATTAAAACTAAAAAAATATTAGATCTGGTCATAATAACGAAGCCTGATGTATTAGACGTAAAACGCTTCGGGAAGGAACCTTGGGCAAGTTTGAAATCAGGGTCGTTATTCTGATAACTCGAACCTGGCTGGGCGCTGTGGTCCAAGGTTTTGCACTGAGTCCACTTTTCCAAGGTGACGCTCCAGGTCATCGCAGTTGCAGATTTGCTTGGGGGACTTATCCTCTTCTCTGCGTATATAGACCAATGTTTAATTCCTTGGCTTGTAGAATTATAAATGAAAGATATCTGACTCCATAGATATTTTATATTGAAGTAATTTACAAGATGCGTTTTGCTTGGTATATGAATACAAGATTTTCAAGGTAATGAATGGAATGATTCAGCAAAAATGAAAAGAAAAAATATTTGAATATACCCACAATAAAAAAATGTTGATGGCTTAACGTATTATCAAGTATGGATAATAAAGATTTATAAAATATAAAATGTGATGAATAGGATGATTTTGGATGTGGAAAAGATAGTGAATGATATGAAAAATAAGGATGGGACACTTTCCTGGCAACTGCGATGATCCTTTGATGGCTTTGTTCTAGCTCCTGATTATCGGTTGTTCTCCTCAGAGCAATCAGTGAAAATTGTCCTCCGTTTATCACGTCTGGTGGTCATACTTATAAGTATACATTCAGTTATAAGTAGACTAAACATACTAGTCCGTAAATAAAAATATGATCTAATCGAATTTTAAATGTGGATATGAAATAAAATCTATTTTATGTTAAGAAATGATTTCTCTCTTAATAATTCATGATGTTTAATCTTTTCTTCCCGCCAACTGTTTGGACTGATTCATGAAGATAATTTGCTAATTAAAATTAAAAACTTTTTTCTTATCATAAAAAATTAACAGAGAAAAAGGAATTCGTTATAACAGCAAAGTTAAAATTAATTTAGTATTAACGTTTTGAGTTCAGTTGAATCCATCTCCGGTCGGACTTTCGTAGATTGCAGATATAAAACTTTTTACTGGGTACAAAAGTATTTTAATTTTTCAAGTGACGCTAGGTATGTCCCATCGCTTGGCAACTTTTATCGATATTGTGCCTCGAGAATTTGCCAAAGTATGTTTCTATGTATTTTGTTGCCGCTAAAATATACTCGTAGAAAACAAAAAAATGTTAAGCGGGGCTCATATACACATCTTTATATTATTATAGTTTTTTCACAGTAATCGTACTAAATAGCGACTAAATTCTTATTTAGCAAAACTTCAATCGAAACAAACTTAAAAAAAGTACTTTTAATTGTTTTCAAAATCAAATGTACTTTGCAAGATTTTCATCGTAAGCATTCGTTGTTTTGTTTAATTCAATTCATGTCAAACAAAAGCTCAGCCATTTTTGGAAGTTGAGTAGGAAACGGATTGAATAAAGGATGATTGTTGTTGCGTCACTAAAAAGATCCTCCAATACCTCTATTCGCCTCGTACCTACAACTACCACGGAAAGAAATAGTTCTTAGCACATTTCTATTAAAACTTTAAAAATATAATAGACTTGCCAAATAATCATGCTGAAACTTTATCCTATTAAAATTCAATAATTCTTGTAAAATTTATACATTCCTCAAACATTTTCGTAAATTACGTTTCGCTAATTGTAAATTAATTAGCAATTACTGAGACTAACGTTCGAAACAATGTAATAACATCTCAGCAACTTGTAAATGAAGAAGAGTAAAAATAAATTCGTTGAATTTAAATACTTTAAGATAATAAAAAATACAATCTCATTTCTTTCAAAGCCTCATCATTAGCAAAGTTTACTTAGACTTTTGAAATTAGTACTAGCGTAGGGTGTTATTTTTGAAGAATTTTATTTGTCTTTATACCTTTATTTTGGGCTTTTAATCTTCAGTAAAAACGTTTACATATTATACTTTTGGTCTTGAAACATATAAAATGCGTAAGTTTCTCGGTTTTGAATACATACAGGATTTATAACAAAACAGTTAACTACGCTTACACCTATGACTAATACTTATATTAATAAATTTCTTCGCTTAATTCCGCTAAATAAAGTAACGCCTGATTCAATCCAATAACCTATGACTAATTTGCGGATATCATTTTACGTTCTTTGTATGTTAAAAATTGCAAAGGGACACAAAGAGCATATATTGTAGAATAAATTTTTTTTATAAGATACCCACCCCCGTACCTAATACTCACAGCCATATATGTCAGAAAGAGGTAGCCAAAATATGAAATTCTTCGCCCATATTTGGAAATAAGTGGGGACGTAATGTTGAAATTAAGCAGAACTGGAGATGAATTGTCAGTCACCTTATTCACGAAAAGTAAATCGGTAATAATCAGCTAACATCAAAATATGGTTTTACATAAAAGAATATAA
The DNA here is from genome assembly GCA_963576735.1 of Bedellia somnulentella. Lineage (NCBI taxonomy): Eukaryota > Metazoa > Arthropoda > Insecta > Lepidoptera > Bedelliidae > Bedellia > Bedellia somnulentella. The sequence continues at coordinate 19,886,522 of OY755176.1, forward strand.
TAATTCCAACTCTGTGCTCACTCTCCTCCGCTGGCAACACTTAGCAACAAGTAAAATAAATCGGTAACGTTCATTTTCCCGTAAATTTAATTATTAATTGTCGTTGACACGTGTCTAGAAATATTTGAATATTAATTTAGTATTGATTTATTAATTGTTATTTATTAATTTCATTAAAAGAAAAGAATAGAAAACGCTTTATTGCAAATTACAAAAGGAGTGCAGTGCGTAGTGTCGGCTTAGAATAGCACTACCCATTTCTTCCGGTGGGTAAACGTAAGAGGTGACTAACGGTATTAGGGCTTTTAATGGGCGATGCGGTTGGAGACCCATCACCATCAACCTTTATTTTACCATGTTTTCTTTACTTCATTTTTCCAAAGGTGGCTGAGGAATTTCTAATTTCTTAGCTCTGTTGGCGGTTCTACCTATCACTAAAAACGATCTCATCCAGACAAGTACTAGTGTTCAAAACAATAATTGGTATACATACATACATACATACATATTCTCACGCCGTTAGTTCCCATTGGGGTAGGCAGAGACTATCGATCGCCACTTTGTACGATCCTGGCAAACCTCTCTGGCTTCGTTTACATCCATCAATCTTTTCATACATGCTCTTTTATTCTTCATACTGCGGACACCTGCCTTTTTGAGCACATTTTCTATTTGATCCAAATGTGTCCTCCGAGGTCGTCCTCTACTAACATTACCTTCCACATTGGCTCTATATATCTCTTTCACCAATTTACTGTCATCCATCCTCTCTATGTGCCCAAACCATCTCAACATTCATTAATTACATTAATTGGTATAATATTGTAAAATAGTATAAAGTAATTGTAAAAAAAGGATTAAGAGAAATTATACTATCTAAAGAACATAATTAGGAGATTTGAAGGTAACGGTAAAGACTTGTTTGTGTTTTTCAACAGTCTCCAAAAAAAAGGGATTCTCAATCTCAGATTTTTTCGTATTTATGTTTGTTACGGGATCACGCCGTCAGTTATCAAACCACTTTTGTTTGTTCGCTTGGATATGGTTCTAGAGTAGCTCCGTTTATTTGTTAGAGTGGTTATAATATGAAGAAGGATTGAAATTTATACATATTACTTTGTCGTTTATTGAATTTGAATGCGAATCCTAGTTTGTTAAAAATATTTTATTAACAACTTGCAGATTATTTTTGGCTCCGAATATCAAAAACCAATTTTTTCTTACTGATGCCTCAAATCTAAAAAAGTTTAGCAAGTGTTCAATGAAATTCATCACTAATAATTTTCCATTTCACTCGTGCCTAGCAAACCATTCGACTACTTCATTTAGTTTCGCACAACTTTCAGAATCAATTAAAAATTAATTGCCACTCGTCTTCTGACCAATCCACACGAAAAATATTTTTATGCCTATTTCACTATTCTTCGTCTCTCTCTTAAATATTGAAAAATCCATACTGAGATAAAGATGTCAAGCTTTTCACAGGTTTGATTTCATTTCTTTAGTACAGAAGTAGTTTCGTTGTTCCACTTTTAAAAAGGTTTCTTGGCAACGAAACTTACTTTATTTAAGTTTTAATTATATTTCTTCCATTTTATTATACAACTTCTTTCGCAGCCGCCGTCAATATAAAAGTAAAGCAAACTTACCGCTTTGTGGTGATGTTTTGCCAAGCAAATAAGTCAAACGATTTTCATCACCAACTTTCACAACTTATCTTAATTAGTAATTTGCATTAAAACGTAGTATTTAAAAAACTAAATTCAGTGCGTAGAAGTATTAATTTGTTATATTCAACTGATTCGGATAAAGATTATTTCACTCCTTCAAAGTTTTGACTTAAGTCTGATAAATTGAGGATTAACGGTGAGCACATGGTTTAGTTGTGCGTAGTCATGTGAGAGTGTAGAAAACGGTGATAGACCTGGCCCCTATTACGTGGATGATCTGTCCCAGCAAAACGAGGATACTGTCAACAGCAGGTGACAAATTGGTCAAGTGATGAATTCGGGATTTACGGCGTCAAAGTTGAGAAGAGTTCTGTTTTATTCAGAATAAGAGGCCATAGTCTCGTTAGTGACATTGCAAAATTTGCGGCGAAGTGTATATAATAGTTCTCCTAGCGAACACTCGTACATTGCACTCACACGCACTTCATTAAAAATGTTAAAGATAAACTCAAAACGCGTATTGTTGTTGACATGTGTTATTGCTTCCAAACTGCATTCAAACACACACTTGCTTACATACTGCTAGTGCCGGGCTTTATCTAGTCGCAAGTGAACAATAGGATTATACTTTATTAGTTACACTAACTTCTGACAGTAGCTTCGCCCGCGTGCATTTCAGAATTCATAAATGGAGAAGGAACTCTATTCTTGGGGCCTACATCGACCGGTATATAACATGTGTAGAAAGTCGAGCAATGCAGGGTAGAGGTGATGGACTCCCCCTAGGCATCTCAAGGAAACAACGCTGGCTCGCATTAATTGCTTTTTACCAAGATATCTCAAAATCTATTTTTCTGATTGAGATAATGTAAAAGCTGTGCTGTGTAGAGTCGGTTTAGAATAGCACTAACCCATTTCTTCCGTTGGGTGCACGAATTGGGGCTTTTAATGGATTTTTGGGCGATGCGGTTGGAGACCCATCACCGACATTTATTTTACCATCTTTTTCCCACACAACATCGAAAAGTGGCTGATGCATTTCTCATTCTTTAGCACTTGCTACCCCTTCAAGGTATTCATAGCCGTGAGCATATGTGTGTGTGTATAATGTAAAAGGCGATTAGTGTTTTAATCTAAGTGCCTAAGTACTATCTCTGCTTTTTCTCACCATCATCCTGTCCCGATATATTTCCAGACGTGGCTGAGATATGATATTTCTTAAACTAAAAATACTTAAAACTAACTAAAACATAATAAGTACATACATACATACATGCATATACTCACGGCTATATTTCCCTAGAAGGGGTAGCCAGAGCTTAGGAATTATAAATACTTAGCCATTTTTGGAAGTTGAATGGGGAAAAGATGATAAAAATAAAGGTTTTTGGTGATGGGTCTCCAACCGTATCGCTCAAAAATCCAATAAAAAGTTCCATTACCCTTAGTCGCCTCTTAAGACACCCGTGGGTAGAAAGGGGTAGCGACATTCTAAGCCGGCACTACACGGCCATAAGTATTTGTATGAATACGAATAGGTTACAAAATGTATGATTTAAGAAACCATTTTCGGTCTCTTTTTTCTGTATTTTCTCTTACTCAATTTTGATAATATCGTAAAATCCCGTGAGTAAGTTTGGCTGCAACTCGCACATCACTACAAATCAATAATGCAATGCACGCTTCGCTGGTAAATAAAAACAGTATTGAATTCAGTCGGACTGAAGCTAACTGAATAAAACGAACTATTCAGTGGAGCCTACCGGATGATCAGACTCCATTTTATTTCATTAGTTAGCTCTTTTAAAAATAGTGTTGGTGGGATTCGTTCCATTGAATACTATTATTTTTGCGAGCAGAGATACTCCACTGAACTTGATATTAGCATACACTTGAATACTTTAGTTTAGCTAGCCGTGAGTATATGTATGTATGTATGTTGAATGTATATATGTTGAATAAATTTTGTAAATATTGTAAATAGATATATATCAAATACTGAAAATTTTTATAACAGACTCATTTCTCTCGTTTATTGTTTAAAGTTAATTTCTCTATCTTTATTTTAAATCGTAATTTTTATTTTTTTAATAATGAACTTTTATTAAAACTGTAAGATCCATGCGATACAGGCAACGCCTAGTGCGTGGATCACCGTACTATTGTCAGATAATTATGTGTACTTTTGATAAATAAACTCTTTTTTTTATGTTGAATACTTTACTTAATTTTACTCTACATACTTTAAAGAATAACATTTATTTTGCAATGAATATATGAATTCCATGCATACATATACTCATGGCTATCTTAATTTCTGAAGTTGGGTGGGGAAAATATTTTGAAATAATAGATGATTGCTGATGGTTTTCCAGCCCAAACGCCGAACACTTACTGAAAATACCTTAATACCTCTAGATTACCTAGTATAGTACCCGCGGAAAGAAATGTACTAGTTCTGTTTTGACCAACCAGTACACAGGTAAAATAAGCAAATACATAAGTGGAACCAACTATATAGATATAGTAAAAATGTGGGTTTAGTCCCGGGTCGGGCCTATACCAACTTGTCTTTTATACCTACGTATGTGTGGTTAATTTATCATGACTGTTAACGGTAAGGGTAGATTTTTTAAGGAAACCTATATGGCTGAATTGAACTTGTCATGTGACAGTGTATTAGTAGAAAACGGTAATAGGCCTGCCACCTATCACGTGAGCACACTGTCCAAGCAAAACGTGGCTACTCTGACTACCAGGTGAAAATGTCACGTTCAGAAGTATTAGTACTTGTCCCAACCCCTTTAGGGATATTCGGCGTGAATGTTTAAGTCTTTGAATTGAGTAAAATAAATCTCTTACCAGTCAAGATTTAAACAATTTGGTCTGAATTTGGGTTTTCTATTAGTTATAGAATCAGTCAAAATTCAGTATAAATATATAAAATTCTTACCAACTGTAGTCATAATTTATTTATAATCTTAGAACTCGACATCTTTTAACTTTAAAAAGGGATTTTTGGGCTATGCAGTTGGAGGCCCATCATCAACAACCTTTATTTTACTATCTTTCCTCCACTCAACTTTCCAAATGTGGCTGAGAAATTTCTAATCCTTAGCTCTGGCTACCCCTTCTAGGGATTTATAGCCGTGAGTATATGTATGTATGTATGTATCTTTAAACTCTATTAATTGTGCTATTTATTGAGTCAAATAACTATAATACCACAAACCAAACATTCTATGAACTTAAAAACACGTCCCATTTCTTCAGTCTACTTTTCGCATTCGTACTGTGCGGACGCTTTGAACGGTAACACGCGTATCGTACGTTCTCTTTTTTAAAATGACGCAAACAGTTAAGTGTAATTCGTGTAACATAGTGGTGGATGAACTTTTATCATATATCCAGAATAAAATATCGGTTATCGATGAAGACACTCTGGTGCGAGTTTGTACTACGTCATTTTCTAGTGAAGATATTAAACAATCGAAGTCACTATTGTTTGATTCCATACCAACCAAGAAGATAAACATCAAACGTAAAAATAAAGGCAAGGAGCAGCGGGATCTATCGGACATTATTGATTTATTTAAATCAACGGAACCAGACGTGATCCCTGTTTTCGTGGCCCGGCAACTGGAGAAGCTACCGCCTATTCTTTTCGATCACTTGGATTGTACTAAATTGTTAAAAGATCTACTCAAGATTCAGAATGAATTAGCTATAATCAAAGTGAACTATGTGACACAAAGTCAGTTAAGTGAATGTAAAACCGAGTTAATGCAAGCGAAGTTTGATTCCCTAGCTCAAGTACCTCTACAGAACGTGAACTTAAAACGAGGTGCCTGGCTCTATGATGATAGTGGGCCGGTGGGATTATCGGATTTTAATAACTCGATAGAAAATGTATACTCTAAAGAATCCTTAACGACGAAGACGAATATGAACCAAAGTCCGAAATTTAGAAATATATTGGGGGTGGATCAAAATAAGTCACCTCAACGGTCACCGACCCCAACCGTCGTCGGCGCGGGGAAAGGCGCGGGTGGCGTCGACCAAACTACTTTTGCGAAGGAGGGGCGGAGTGGTCATGTTATTTCACACCAAGCATTACCGAACTCGGCCGAACATGAAACATTGCATAAATGTATTGATAAGGCGTTAATTATATCGAACACAAATATGAATAATGACGGCTGGCAGGTTATTACCAAGCGTAAAAAGTCACAGTATCGTTATCGAGGGGTATCAGGAGCTTGTGAAGATAATCTAGGTAACTTCAAAGCGGCTGTGAAAAAAGTACCGATATTTATAACGAAAGTACACAAAGATACTTTAGAATGTGATATTAAGAACTATATACTACGCAAGACTAATGAGAACATTGATTTGGAAACGATTTCGACAAAACACGCAAATGATTATAATTCCTACAAGTTTTTTGTACCGGAACATAAAATTAATACATTTTTAGATGATAAGCTGTGGCCGCAAGGCATTCTATTTCGTCGGTTTGTAAACTTTAAGCCAAGACGATACGATTCGTCCGTAAAGACAACAATTACGAACAATAATAACATTGTTACGGCCACACAACACCATAAACAATGACAGCCGCCGGTGAGAATGTGTTATTATGCAGTTTGGTATCTTTCAACTGCAAAAACGTGAAGCGCTCAGTAGAAGATATTAGGGAATTATGTCGTACTACGCACATAATTGCAATTCAAGAGCATTGGTTGTTGCCAGATGAAATTGACTATCTCAACTGCATCGATGACGGCTTTGCCTATACGGGTGTATCGGCGGTGGACACGACGGCGGGGATGCTGCACGGCCGACCCTACGGTGGCGTGGCGTTGTTGTGGAAAAAGAGTATCTTTCAAAATGTTACAGTGGTGCAGTGCAATAACCCGCGTATTTGTGCGATAAAAATAGTCATTGGCCAGAGATCTTTCTTAGTGTTTAGTGTGTACATGCCTACGGATAAAACGGCAAATTTATCGGAATTTACGGATTGCCTAGGTGCGCTAAATGCTATTGTGAACAGTGAAGGTACAGAGTCTGTTTATATGCTGGGAGATTTCAACGCACACCCCGGTGAGCAATTTTATTATGAACTAACTAACTTTTGTTACGATTTTGAGTGGGCATGTGCCGACGTAGTGAAATTGGGTGTATCCTCTAACTCGTACACTTTTGTTAGTGATGCGAATGGATGTTTGAGCTGGCTGGACCATTGCGTGGTTACGAAGTCAGCTTTGCAAACAGTTGTCAATGCCTATGTTAAGTATGAACCAGTCTGGTCTGACCACTTACCATTAGTTATTCAATGTGACATAAACATAATTAATACAAAAATATTGACATGTAATTTTAACGAATTTAATAGGATAAAATGGGGTAATAGAGAAAGCGATCAAATTGACATTTACAGTAATCTTTGCAATGATGGTTTAAAAAGAATAGATTTTCCTCAAGAATTTTCAAATTGTTGTGATAATAAATGTAATTATTTTAAACATAGACTTTATATTGATAAATTGTATAATAATATTATTGATGTTTTATGTAAGGCCGCAACTGATAGTTTTGTTAGTAGGGTGAGAAAGAAAAAGCATATTATAGGGTGGAATAAACATGTAAGGGAAGCTCATGAGGTGGCTAGGGATAAATACAAAATATGGGTATTAAGTGGTAAGCATACAGAGGGTACTGCCTGGAATGAGATGCGAGAAAGTAGAAAAATGTTTAAGTCACGTGTCAAATGGTGTCAAAATAATGAAGATCAAATTAAAATGGATATTCTCGCATCTCACCATACTCGGCAAGACTTTCGTAGTTTTTGGAAATCAACAAATAAACTTAAACCTAAACAAAGCTTACCCATCAGTGTAAACGGACTTAGTAATGCTAAATGTATTGCTGAACTGTTCAAGGAACAATTCATTGTTAAGTCGCCAATAGGCAAAGCTCAGTCGACTATGGCCGAGGGCCTGGATGGACAGGAGATGAAGACCAGATTTACGGCTAAAGATGTTAAAATCTGCATTCAATCGATATCAAGAGGTAAGTCTCCTGGCCATGACAGCCTCAGTGTGGAACATCTCAGGTATGCTGGTGTTCACCTGCCCCGTGTACTTGCGATGTTTTACTCTTTATGCCTGAGTCACTCCTACATACCCGAGGATATGATGAGGACAGTAGTAGTCCCTATTGTTAAAAATAAAAATGGAGATGTGAGCGACAGGAATAACTACAGACCGATCTCTTTAGCGACGATAATGGCTAAAGTACTCGACAGTTTGCTTAATAAAGAGCTTGATAGATATTTAAAAATACATGACAATCAGTTTGGATTCAAGGCTGGACTTTCAACTGAAACAGCAATCTTATGTCTTAAGCAAACTGTCAAGTACTATACTGGGCGTAATACACCTATTTATGCTTGTTTTCTCGATTTGTCGAAAGCATTTGACCTGGTTCATTACGATGTTTTATGGGATAAACTGTCAAACATATGTATGTCAGACGAAATTCTGGAAATATTTAAATATTGGTATTTGAACCAGGTAAATGTTGTTCGATGGTCGGATGGGGTGTCTGAACCATATACGTTGGAGTGCGGATTGAGACAGGGGGGGCTAACTTCTCCAAGGCTCTTCAACCTATATGTGAATGCGCTAATAGAGGAACTGAGCAGCACTCACGTCGGATGCCACATTGATGACATTTGTATGAACAATTTTAGTTACGCTGATGACATGGTGCTGCTGAGTGCGTCGGTCTGTGGTTTGACAAAATTGATAAAAATATGTGAGAGCTATGCACTAAAACATGGTCTTGTATATAACGAGAAGAAGAGCGAATGCATGGTGTTTCAGGTCAAGGGCAGGGATTTAATAGAAATTCCGCAGATAAAACTAAATAGTAAAGTACTACAAAGAGTGTCTACATTTAAATATCTCGGTCATTTGGTCACCAGTGATCTGAAAGACGATGCAGACATCGAAAGAGAGCGGAGAGCGTTGTCTGTGAGGGCTAATATGCTTGCCCGCAGATTTGCCAGGTGTTCTAGAAACGTAAAGCTGACTCTGTTCAAATCTTACTGCACATCATTCTACACCAGCAGTCTGTGGGTGACATACACGCAGAAGCAGTACAGCGCTCTTCGTGTTCAATACAATAATGCTTTCCGGGTGTTGATGGGACTGCCTCGATACTGTAGCGCATCAGGGATGTTCGCCGAGGCGGGGGTTGACTGTTTTTATGCAACCATGCGAAAGAGGTGCACATCCCTGGTGAGTAGGGTTCGGGCCAGTCCCAACACCATTCTGAGGGCATTTTCAGGTAGATTTGACTGTCAGTACATGAATCATTGCAGTATGATTCATTTACTGACTAAAATATAATATTTACGAGCTGATGTTTAATTTAATTAATTAATTTAATTTTTAATTAATTTAATTTTTAATTGTAATTTTTAATTATTATTATTTTTGTTTCATTTAATTTAATTTATTTATTTTAATTAATTTTTAATTTAATTGTTTTGAATTTTATGTAATATGGATGTGACTTATCTGAAATAAACTTTTTATTATTATTATATTATTTCACAACAAAACTATTAAGACTAGCTCATTTCAGCTAAAACCTCCATAATAACAAAGTAATGCACAAGATTTTTAAAAAGATATTTCTACGAGGCGAGCCAGCGTCACAGTGTAGAGAAAACCCGAGCAAATTTTCGTAGTTTTACTTGTTTTTCTACAAGCTCTCATACGACATATTTTACTCTGTGTCTTAGCGAAAAGCACCTTTATTTTTCGTACCCGAAAATATCCGAGAATTCTCAGCGTGCATGCTGTTTTACAAAAATGTGCTCTAGAAAAGCAAAATAATTTTCAACCTTATTGCATAAGTGGTAGAGTTTACAGTGGGTGCATAGATACTTTAGCGAAATGTTTATATGCATGACATAGCTTCAGTGTGTGACATTGTTTTCCTTTTAGTTAATCTTTTAAATTTGGAATTTTCGTGTGTTTAATCTGTCTTGGCGCGTTTTGTTCAAGGAGGTTGAAATAAAACAAACATACTCGAACCTATTTTACATAATTTGTAATATGATTACAATTTTAAGTTTTCATTCTTTAAAAGTATGAAAGCAAATGATTTCCTCTGGGAGATTTCACGACTACTTCCATTAATTAATTCTTAAGAATAAGGTTAGGGCATGAGTATTTGTGTATTTGTGTCTGTGTTATTTAGAATAAATTTGATTCTTCTGCTCAATGGGATTTTAGGCGAATATTTATACAAAACATAGCAAACACTAGCATACAATAGGATATTAGCAAACACAATAGTTTTCGAATCGGCGGTTATGTTTTAGATAGCCACCGATTTATTTGAATTATGAATAGTTTTTTGAATTGGTTTAGCTATGAGAAACCTCATTATTTAAATCATTGTTTAAATCATTATTCAATAATCAATAATTTTAAAACAAACTAATGCCTCCACAAGAATTACATATAATGTACTTATATCATATTGTATACTGAACCAAAATTGTACAATAGTTTGTTAAAACGCTACTTAATCTAAATGAATTCAATATCCATTATGCTTCAGTATAATATAAAATATCATCAGAATCGAAACGAGAGATAAACTCGATCATTCTCCTTTGGACATAATGAAAGTTCATATTGAAAACTGCCATTTCACAGAATGTTCAAAGGAGTTGTTAGAAGAAGCAAAGTAACAATTTCATTTGAAAGTTCCAAACAATTTATTACGTTGAAAAGAGGCGTCTCGAACTTCGCAACAATACTTCGCAATGATTGATGAAACTGTCGAATTGCGCATTTTACATTTTGAAACCTCGTGGAAAAGTTTCAAGTGAAAACACTTGAAGTGAGTTGAGTCATCATGATTTGGTGATTTCTGATAGGGTCAAATTTTTATTGCATACGATTGATTACTTTTTTGGCTTGTACAATTCAGATTATTAAATAAATCCATTGGATACGAAAGGGTAGTCCGTTTATTTATATAACATTTTGTGTATGCTGTGTGGTATCCGTTTATAATAGCGCTACCCTATATTTTTTACAAGGGTGTCCTGTGAGGTAACAAAAACGATTGGGAATTTTTAGGCGATTTTAAGACGATTTGTCGAGAAACCCATCAACAAAAATTATTTATAACCAGCTGGACCTACAAAAGGATATGCTGAATTTCTTCAGACTTATATAAATGTTCTATTTTTATATTACCTCTTAGCCTTGTTTTTGGAACCATGTTAATGGTTTTTAAATTAATTTCATCTTTAACCGTAATTTTTCCTTCTTTTGTCGTTATCCCGCCACCAACTTGTATCAAGAAGCGAGAGTTCTAGGTGTCCGCAAACTATATATATTAAGATCCATTATTGCTACCCACAGGAGCGCAACTTGTTTGACTTTGCAAAGAGAGTTTTTACATAAGCGAGTCTTTCAAATCCCTGTTCCACGGGTAAAAACTGCATTTGGCCAGCGGTTCCGGAGCTTCTTATCTCCGTTTGTGTACAACAAATTGCTGAAGATGGTGGAGGATTTGAGGGATAGTGGTTACGGAGAATGCAAAAAAATAGTCACAGAATTCCTAATGGTGCTGTAATACACGGAACAGCCTAGTTAGGTGTGGTGGGAATGTGTAGTTAGGGTGGTTAATTAGGGTAATTAAATATACAAATAGGTATTAAATAGACTGTTGTAATATGCCATACAAACACCCACACATAAACTCACCTTCACACACACACACGCACACACACACACACACACACACACACACACACTCACTTACTTTCTTACTCACACACATTCATGCCATGTAAACTGAATGTATGTAATAAATGTTTTTTTTTTGTAACAACAAATTTTCTTTCTTCTTATCTATCTTTATAATTTTAAAATAACTAATTCTTTTTAGTTAATCAAATTTGCCGCTAGAAGAAAATACTGAAACAGAATGTATGGTTAATATAGCGGTAGATGCACGGCCAACAGGACTGTTCAGACAGAACAACATCAGCACCATGATGGTGAGCTGAGTGAGTTTGATCGGCAAATTTGAGGACGTCCGTGGCCGACTGGTTAGGTGACTAGTTTCTGAGTCCGGAGGTCACGGATCCGAATCCGCTGAGGGTAATATTTATGTGATAAAAATAAATGGTGGTTTTTATTAATAGATAGTGCCGTGTAGTGTCAGCTTAGAATGCCGCTACCCCTTTCTACCCACGGGTGTCGTAAGAGGCGACTAAGGGCCAGTTTTTTGATCCGGAGTTAAAAATATAACCATTTGTTACATTGACTATAGTTAAATGACTAACCAGTAGTTAAATCGTAAATCCATTTTTCATGTCTTTTTTAACTATAGTCAAACTTAACAATTGGTCAATTTGTTGACAGTGCAATGAACAATGACCAGTGATGTATAAGATAGCCTATACAAAGTATCTGAAATGCAAGATGATAAATCAAGGGATTTATAGCCGTGAGTATATGTATGTATGTATGTAACTGAGAGTGTGCGTATTAGGATCATTCCCAATTTCAGTAACAATGCAGAGTACTGCTTCCTTCGATAGGCGGTAACGATGACAAAAATCTACATCATCCCAGGTTTCTAACGGCGGATGGCGTGGCCTAAATATTTTTAACCTTCTCATCAACACACATTGTAATATAATATCATTGTCTTCTTCTTCTGACGAACTTTCGACATCAAAGTATCTACAGATCCACAAACTTTTCTTGGCCGACGGCCACTACTGGTACTACTGTCGCCATTTAGAAATTTCAGCCTGTCATTGTCTGTTAACTCTCAACTAAATAAAACTTATAGGGTGACCTACGTATATAAAATTAGTCTGTATGATTTAAAATTATTCCTCTTATAATGGTTACTTTATTTACTGGCAATACTAATATCGATGACAGCGACGCCTTTACCGGCCAAGAAAAGTTTGTGGATCTGTAACTATGTTCAAATTCATCTCAAATGTCTGACAAACAGCTGCTATTATACAAATAACCAGCGGCCATCTTGTTTAACCCTCCAATCTTGAGTAGTTAACTTTTTTAACTAATGGTTCGATATTTGACCATTAGTTACTCTAACCACGGGTCAAAAAATGTATTTTGCTGACATTTAACTAATAGTTACGATATTTAACAAATTGTTGAGTTAACCACGGATCAAAAAACTGGCCCTAAGGGTATTGGGGCTTTTTATTGGATTTTTGGGCGATGCGGTTTTAGACCCATCACCAAAAACCTTTATTTTTACCATCTTTTCCCCACTCAACTTCCAAAAGTGGCTGAGGAATTTATAATTCCTTAGCTCTGGTTACCCCTTCCAGGGAAATATAGCCGTGAGTATATGTATGTATATGTATATGTTTATTAATACATGTTATTTATACGTGTATCATATATTAAATGTATTGTTGAATAAGTATCCCACAGCACAAGCCATTAAGTTATAGGCCTTTGTGTCTAAGTTGACTGTGTCACATGTCCGTGCATATATATCTTATATATTTTGTACATGTTAAAATGAGTTCAGTGCATACTCGGGTCTTGAAGTTTGAATCTTGTTCCCTGGAACTTAAAAAAAAATTTAAATATTTAATAAATATACAACAGTGTTATATTTTGTTCTTTCACAACGCATGAGTCGTTACAAAATAATTCCAAAAAATAAGTTAAAAGATAGGAACAGAGATATCCGAGGAAATAGAAATTTTCCGATAAGCCCAAAAGAAATTGCACCCAAATTTTCATCTTGCTAAACACACAACACCGTATTCCAACTCGGTGGAGCAAAATGGTGGAATCTTTATAATATTTATAGTTATGCATTTGTAATTGGCCATTACAAAATGACTCTGTACTCTACTTTATATTAATATATTAACATAGAAAAGTAAAAACTAATTTAATGTATTAAATTATAAGAAAATTATGTAAGACAACGCCTTGACCTATAAATATTTATTTTGTATTGATTTGTATTATTGAACAAAAAAACAGAATCGCATCTTTTGCCGCGGTTTTCATACAAGTCGACTATGACTTTATAAAGTGGACTTTTCATTTATTATTGCAGTCATCATGTTTTGTTACATAATTATTTCCTTTCTTTTTGAATCACTACCAATAAAAGTAATTGTCTTTAGTAGGTTTCAAACAAAACTATGCATTACATATTGTAAAAATATCAAATAGACAAGTATATTATATTTTTATTTATACAGAATAGTCCAACTAGCAAAATTTTTAATAATTAAAAAATAGTTATTATGATAATAAATATAATCCTTATAGAACCTTTTCAACGGATATATATGCCATCGTCAACACTTTTCTGTTCTTAGAGCAACTTTTTATATGTAAATGTTTGCTAATTAGATTATTGATAAATGCGCTGCCATTAGAATACACTTATACGTCAGGTATACTATAATAACTATATTTTCATTGAAACTACCGTACAAGTACAAAATAACTTCTTAGCAAGTTATCTTGGTAAAGTAAAGACAACGGTAAAGGCAAAATGTCCTCGCGGAAAAAACGAGTTTGAATACCGCAGAGCGCGCGGTGTCGCACAACGTTAATTTATTATTCACACGCCATTTAATTTCCCTGTAACTCGGAGCTACGTTTATGATTCATAACTAGACGTAATAAATCGCTTTAGGTGTGCTCTACACTTTTCACCGAATTTATACTTTAGATATTAGAATATACAAAATATACACTTTAGCCATCACATTAAAACAACTTTATGAAATAGAACAAATTTGGATTTGTTTCCAATTCTTGAATATCACGGACAGTTGAAAGTAGATTTATTATAATGGTAAGTGAGGCGAAATAATTTTGGCCATCTTTTTATATTGTTACGTACCGGGTTCTTAATTTGATAAATACCAGTCACACTTTCGTGCAATAAGGTGTAATTATATTTATTGACCAATAACGCACTTTACACAACACAACAAACACTATCGATAATTAACTAACGATACTCGCACTAATTAACAACACTATTTTACTCCGTTATAGTAACACTGTCCACACCGTTAAGCTTATTTCCGTAATCCGTATATCACTGCACTGTCGTATTCAATTTCTTCGCTCTAGTATTTCGCTTGTTCTCGCTTTAGTTCTTCGCACTCGAATAACTCCGTAGCACGCGTCGCTCTTTATATATGCCAAATCTCAAATACGCGAATATTACAGAAAGTTCTAGTACCACATTCTCGAAAAGTCGATATTCGAGAAACATCTAGTAATTCCTTTACTTATTAGAATACTAGTAACGCCATCTGTTATCTAGTAGTGGTAAATCCTATCTCCTACTTGCGAACAGATGTCGTAACATTACCCCCTCCTTACATTAATACTCGTCCCGAGTATTATTGCTTCCATGGTACTTCGCAAGTCGATCGATGTGGACTATTTTCCAAGCCCCTCTAGGTTGGCGTTGAATTCTGTACGTTACATCGTTTATTCTAGTGACCACCTTGTACGGTCCTTCCCACCTATTTTGTAACTTAGGGGACTTCCCTTTCTGGCGAGTTGGATTGTGTAACCAGACGAGCATACCCTCTTCGAAACGCGGCGTGTTAGCTTTACGGTCATATCTGGTTTTCATCTTTTCACTAGCATGTAACCATTTTCACGCACTAGGGAATGTACATCTTGCATTCTTTCCCTCAAATCGCTTACATATTCAGTTACACTCTGCGGCTCATCTGGTGACCCTCCTGTCAACAAATCTACAGGCAATCGTAGCTCTCTTCCGAAATTGACGAAAGCAGGTGTTTCCTTCGTGCTTTCGTGAACAGCTGACCGGTAAGACAGTAAAAATAATGGAATGTGTTTGTCCCAGTCCTTCTGATGTTTTTCAACCATCTTCGCCAACTGTCTCTCCAGTGTTTGGTTGAACCTCTCCACCATTCCATCTGACTGAGGATGATATGGCGTCGTCCTGGTTTTATGCATTCCAAGCAGTTTGCACACCTCTTGAAATACTTGTGACTCAAAATTTCTTCCCTGGTCAGAGTGTATCTCCAGGGGCACGCCAAATCGACAGATCACTTCCTCAACCAGTTTTGTAGCCACAGTTATTGCTTCTTGATTGGGTATGGCAAACACTTCAGGCCACTTAGTGAAGTAATCCATCACCACCATGAAATATTTATTTCCGGACTCTGATTGTGGAAACGGTCCAGCCACATCAACGGCAATCCTCTCCCAGGGAGCTCCCACATTGTACAACCGTAATCCCCCTCTACTCCGGGTCTGCGGACCTTTCACCGCGGCACACGTTGTACATTTCCGGCACCAGTCCTGTACGTCGTCCCTACAATGAAGCCAGTAAAACTTCGCACGAACCTTCTGCAACGTACGATTTACCCCAAGATGCCCGCCCGAAACACCGTCATGTGTTTCCCGCAGTACATCTTTAACCTTGGCTCTGGGCACGACCAATTGTAGGTGCTCTTCTTTACCGTTGGGTTTCTCCCACCTCCGGTACAGTAGACCATTGATCAGAACCAGGCTGTTCCATTGCGCCCAGTAAGCTTTCGTACTCACTCCTGTGGACGCTACTTCACTCCAAGCCGGTTGATCGTGTTTTTCCTTCTTCCATTTCATGATGGGTCTGAGGTTCTCATCTTCTTCTTGGGCCTTCTGCATAGCTTCTGTTTCCCATCCATCCAATGGACAAATTCGAGTCACTTTCACGACCTCCTCCTTCGACTCTTGCTTCCTACAATGTTTACAGTCTTCCGGACACGGTCTACGTGAAAGCGCGTCTGCATTGCCATGAGATTTACCACTACGGTGCTCGATAGAAAAGTCATACTCTTGTAGCTGTTCGATCCATCGAGCTACCTGTCCTTCCGGGTTTTTGAACTGGAGAAGCCATTTCAGTGCAGCATGATCAGTTCGAAGCTTGAACGGTCTCCCAATCAAATACTTGTAAAAATGCTGTAAGGTCTTCACTACAGCTAGAAGTTCCTTTCTCGTGACGCAGTAGTTTCTTTCCGCTTTAGATAGAGACTTGCTGAAATATCCGATCACAACTTCCTTGTCACCTTGGATCTGTGATAACACTCCACCAATAGCCATATTACTAGCATCGCTGTCAACGATGTACTGTCCCTCTGGCTGTGGATATCCAAGGATAGGTGTCTCGCAAAGCCTCTTCTTCAGCTCATTGAAAGATAACTCGCATTCATCATCCCAAGAGAAGGTTTTCTTATCTTCAGTCAACCGATGCAATGGTTTGGCGATCTCAGAAAACCCTTTTACAAAACGTCGATAGTACGAGCAAAGGCCGAGAAAAGCTCGCACGTCTGTTTTGTCCTTTGGCGTCGGCCATTTCTGCACAGCTTCCACCTTTTCCGGATCCGTCTGAATTCCTTCTCGGCTGATTACGTGTCCTAAATAGTTCACTGAAGTTCTAAACAGCCGGCACTTCTTCGGATTCAGTTTCAGGTTTGCTCCACGAATTTTCTGAAAGACTTGTTCCAGGTTCTTGAGATGGTCTTGGAAGCTTTTGCCTATTATGACCACGTCGTCGAGGTACACCAGGCAAGCCTCGCCAACCAATCCCGCCAACGCACACTCCATAAGCCTTTCAAAAGTAGCTGGCGCGTTGCAGAGACCGAAAGGCATGACGTTAAACTGCCACAAACCCTTTCCAGTTGAAAACGCAGTCTTCTCTTTATCAGTCGGATGTATTTCCACCTGCCAGTAGCCTGACTTGCAGTCCAGGGTTGAAAACCACTTCATGCCACTCAAAGTATCCAGAGTGTCATCTATTCTTGGCAAAGGATAGCTGTCCTTCTTTGTCACGTTGTTCAGTTGCCTGTAGTCAACACAAAACCGTGTGCTTCCATCTTTCTTCTTAACAAGAACCACTGGAGAACACCACGGACTGGAGGACGGACTAATGACCTTCTTCTTTTTCATGTCTTCGAGCAATTCTTCAACTTCTTTCTCTTTAGCGATTGGGATTCTCCTTGCTCTCTGTCTAATAGGTCTTTCGTCCCCTGTATCAATTCTGTGTTGCACTAAAGATGTTCTGCCTAAGTCCCCTTCTGCATTTGAGAAAATGTCAGCATATTTCACCAGCAACTGTTTAACCTTGATCCTCTCCAAGTAAGATAAGTCATCCTGGATCTCACTTAACAAGTCAGTTACAGTTGAATTATCGACTTTCACTTTGACTTTCCCATTTGGAGAATGACAGCTCCTCATCCAGACTACTTCTTCACACTGACCGACTACTTCACCCCGCTTAAGCTGTACTTTTTCTTGGTCAAGGTTGACTACCTTTACTATTGCCGTCTTGTTGCTTGTAACCAAAGTTCTTGCTGTCAGAAATTTCCTTGGCCCGTTCTTCCCTGTCTCTTCAATCAACACACAACGATGCCTCTTCTTCTCGCTGTCTACAGGTAACATCACCGGAACCAACTTCTGAGAACGCGCAGGAATATTGATGGTTTTCAAGCATGTCACTTCACCGACGGGACCACCCAGTATAAAGATTTCTTCCTGGCCACACTTGAAAATTCCTCTCGTTATGTCAATCCGGCAGTTATATTTCTTCATGAAGTCCAGTCCTAGTATGCATTCATCCATTATCTCAGCCACAATGACTTGATGAGTATACGACGTCTCGCCAACCATCATCCTGACTGAGAGTTCACCAAGGACAGGTATTCGCTGGCCAGAGGCGGAGAGTAGCCGACACTTAGTATCTCTGCTATACTTGATATTCGCTGCTTTCACCAGTGCCGGATTGATCACCGTTCTAGACGCTCCAGTATCAAGGGTCATCTTACAGTCTTGATCATTGACACAGCCCAATATCACCAAACTGTTCCCGTTACAGGCTTGTGAGATGGTCATTGTCGGGGCTTTCTCCTCTCTACCCAGCACCTGCCCCCCGGTCCTGGCTAATGCTCGTTTTGCGGCAGGAGCCTCTGCCTGCCTCTTTTCTTCCTTCCTCAGCGGGCAACTTAATCTCAAATGGCCCCTTTTCCCGCAGCCATAACAAATCGGTCCAGTACTCCTTCCGACGGGTGCTTTAATGACCTTGACGTCCTCATTTGCTTCCGCAATCTCACGAAGTCGATGAGTTTGGCGCGTATCCTGGCGGCAAGCTTCAACTTCTAGAGCGTTCGCCAAGGCATCCTTGAGAGACGTGTGGTGTTGAAGTCTCACCGCTGTTCTCACTTCGATATCTCTGATGCCGTCGACGAATGCTTGCACCAGGTTCATTTCCACCGTCTTCGGATCTACACTGGGATAGGCCTTGCGGACGAGCTTCTCGATTTCAAGGGCCCACTGCTGAAGTCCCTCTCCAGAACGCTGGACCCTATCACGCAGCTGAGCGCGGAACACGTGCTCCAGGTGTCGCTCTCCATAGCGAGACTCCAACGCATCCAGCAGGTCCTTGAAACCACCACTCGGAGTCGGTAGCGCCTCTATTACTGACAGTGCTTGACCTCGGAGCGCCACCGTCAGTGCAGTCAAACACTGTTCATCAGTCCAACCATTGGCAGCCGCAACAGTCTGGAACTGATGTCTATACGCCGACCAGGATGTTGTTCCGTCGTAGGGAGGAACCTTCACACGAGGACCATGGACAGCTACTACATTCTCACCGGAGACAACCTTGACCGGTCGTGATTCAAGCTGCAGAACCCTTTTCTCCATTCCGCGGAAGTCGGTCTTCATGTCATCGATATCTTTCTCAATAGTGGTTACCTGCTCCTTCATCTGCTCTACGTCTTTTTCCACAGTAACCACCCGACCACTGACTTCATTGACCGCAGTGAGAACTTGTGAGAACTTAGTTTGCTGTTCCTCGCGCAACTCACGAACTTCTTGTTTCACAACACCCTGTACCTCCGAATGTATGTTTTTTTTAACATCCTGTACCTCCGAATGTATGTTTTTCACAACATCCTGTATGCTTTGTTGTGCTTCACGCATGCTTTGAAACATTTCAACTATCATCGCCAAGTCAGTATTAGTTGCGGCCGCCGGCGCCGTTGATGTAGACGGCGCGTTAGTCACCGCGGACGTCTCCTCTGGAATGTCACTCCGAGGGTTCGTGACCGATGACCTCATTTCCGACAGCTGTTCACCCTCTGCGGCTTTCTGAGCGCGTGTCTTCACACCCTCTCTTCCGTCTTCCTTCGGCATAACTGGCATCTTCAAATCCACTTCTGTCACCAATTGTTACGTACCGGGTTCTTAATTTGATAAATACCAGTCACACTTTCGTGCAATAAGGTGTAATTATATTTATTGACCAATAACGCACTTTACACAACACAACAAACACTATCGATAATTAACTAACGATACTCGCACTAATTAACAACACTATTTTACTCCGTTATAGTAACACTGTCCACACCGTTAAGCTTATTTCCGTAATCCGTATATCACTGCACTGTCGTATTCAATTTCTTCGCTCTAGTATTTCGCTTGTTCTCGCTTTAGTTCTTCGCACTCGAATAACTCCGTAGCACGCGTCGCTCTTTATATATGCCAAATCTCAAATACGCGAATATTACAGAAAGTTCTAGTACCACATTCTCGAAAAGTCGATATTCGAGAAACATCTAGTAATTCCTTTACTTATTAGAATACTAGTAACGCCATCTGTTATCTAGTAGTGGTAAATCCTATCTCCTACTTGCGAACAGATGTCGTAACAATATATATGTTGTTATAAAGATAAATAAATGTACTTTCCATGGACGCTATTCAGGATTTTATACAGTTAAACGCATTTTTTACCGACTTAAAAAAAGGAGTTTCTCAGTTCGATCGTTTGTATATATGTATGTGAAAACCTAACTTTATAGTTCGAAAATGTGATTACTATCCACGGCTCTTATAATTTTAAAGTCATTACCAAGATCTTTAGATCTTTGTGTTTAAATTTAATACATAAACTAAACTTGTACTAAGTATCGGCCATAAGCCCTTCAAGGAGGATAAGAATGTAATGCAATATTTCCCTCTTTGAAATGATAATTACTATGAGGAAAGAACATGATCACAGTATACATTCTGTTATTAATTTATGACATATTACTGAAAAAAAAATCCGTGTTGTGCCGGCATAGAATGTCACTACCCCTTCCTAACCACGGGTGTCGTAAACGGTGACTAAGGGTATGGGGCTCTTTTAAGTGGATTTGGGTGATGCGGTTGGAAACCCATCACTATTTCATATCTACCCGCTTGTACCCTGTCAACTTCCAAATGTAGCGGAGAAGCTTCTGGCTCTGAAGCTCTAGCAACCCCTTTTTGAGATTTATGGCCGTGAGTGTATGCATGTAAGTATGGTACAAATTTATCGAAATACTAGTGGTCCGCCCTGGCTTCGTACGGATAGTGTTAAATATTTTTTACTGCTTACTCCTTACGATATTTAGGGTGATAATATATATCCTATGCCCTTTTCCTGCATTCCTCTTTAAAAAAATCGGGTTCATCTGTTCCCAAGTTGTAAACAGTGTAACTAACACTACTTTCTTTTATATATTTATATATAATAAAATACATGATATGTATGTAAATGCGACATGATAGTCCAGTGGGTAGAACACCCGCCCGAAAAACAGAAGGGCGTGAGTTCCAATCCTCGGACGGGCCTACACCAATTTGTCTTTTCTAAAGTCATATGTGTGGTTAATTTATCATGGTTGCTAACGGTGAGGGAAAACATCGTGAGGAAACCCACATGGCTGAGTTGTACTTAGTCATGTGACAGTGTATTCGTACAAAACGGCGATAGGCCTGCCCCCTATCACGTGAGTACACTGTCTAAGCAAAACGTGGGTACCTTCTCTGGAAACTAGATGGCGCTTGCCATGTGAGTTCAGGAGTATTGGTACCTCTGCCAACCCCTTCGGGGAAAAATGGCGTGAACGTTTATGTTATGTTTATGTTATAATAAAATAGATTAATATTTATAATCTGATAGATTATGTCAAATTAATATTTGTCATTGATGTCATCTTATTATTATTAATTATATGTTTGTTCGAACAACTACATACTTATCACATCTGTACTTTAGCACCTGATTATATAACCCAAGGAAAAAGAGAAAACTGACCATCAGATAGCAAAATTACACGTGATGTTCAAAATAATCAACACCGAATTCACCCCTACAGAGATTAACGGTATGTATGTATGAAAAGATGGCACACCTAAGCAATTTTACTGTTCTATGAGTTAGTCTGAAAGTGACGACGTTCGTTTTCCAGTCCCGTTAATGAGTTCCGGTAACCGTGTAGCTGACGGTGTGTTACTGAAATGCTGAAAACTGCAACGAGGCTTGATGAGCTCGCTTTTTATTACTGAAAAACGATGGACGGCTTACCGATAAGTCTGCGGAGGTTGGCGCGCCGTTATTTAAGACTTACGGTTTCATTAAAACCTGATGAATAAGGTTCTTTGAAACTTTTTTCAAGACTAGACAATCTATTTTTAAACAAGGATAGAATTTAAAAAAAAAATATATCTAAAAACTTAATTTAATTATGACTAAATATTTCTGAAATTAAGTAAAAGTATTTTTGTATGTAGTCAAGGTTTATTTGCATATCCTTTTTAGACTTCTAAAACTTACCGAGAAATAGATGTTTCTACAAAACTAGTTTAAAGGTCAGTTAATTAGATTGTATTTAAGGTTTACATCTTCATACCTAACTAAAGCTAGATCAGAGACTATGGCCATTCGATTTGACTGCCGTTAAGGTTGTCATATGCTTTAAGCCGTCAATAGGCCCACTGTTGAAGATTCGTTTTAATTGCTATATTCAATAGTTTCCTATTCTATTTCCCAAGTAATCCGTAGAACAAACACCAAGTATGTGAGCACCACAGCGCAACAGTGTGTAGTGGTAGTGCACAGCGGAGTATTTGTGTAGCGCAACCGGGTCGCAGGTAAATACGTCCGGCGCGATCATGCTCGCATTCCGGAGCGCCGTTTGGTGCGGGGTGAATAGATACAGGAGTAGCGATTTCGTGGTTTATATCATACAAAAAATATGTATTCAAAAATTGGGCTTAATTAATGATGGGTTAAAGTTAAAATACTTGTTTGACGTTTTTAAAGTCCAATCAATCAAGCTTTTCCATGTAAATTGCAATAGCCTTGAAAGTATGATGAATAATTTTATTTGTTCCAAAATACACATAAACAATACCTATACTCATACATAAGTTCCCAACGGAGTAGACAGAGTATCGGCAATACTTTTTATGATTCTCGGAAACCTCTGGAGCTTCATTTACATTAGTCATACATATTTTCATACATATCCATTTATTCCTCAGACTTGATCAATCAAGAAAAATCCACGTCCACGTCCAATCCAAAACAGACCATAGGAAGTAATAAATTAAACAATTAAATAGCTATATCACTTGGACCACCAGCCAAAACTTTTCCAATAAATGTTACCTCCGTAACCAAATGGTGCACTGTCGTTGCGGTCAGTACCACTGCCAACCCTTTCATTTAAATCGTTTTAATCTTTCAGCTCCTCGTCGGCGGCCACTGAAACCATTCCAAACACTATCTGCTTTGAACGCGGAGCTCTACTCCGGTATTTGCTCAAATGCTTATTGTAAAAACAATGAGTACGATTTTAACAGGAATTTAGAAGTTATTTACAAAGCTTTGTGTGTTTTAATGGTTTTAAATTAAATATATAACTTTTACCAAAGTTGAACGTATTAATAAGTAATTTAATTTACTTTTCAAATACACATTCATAAGTTGAATTAGCTAGACATTATAATTTGCTTTCCTTCATTTTGCGTTCACTGCTATGTAGTACCAGTTAATTTAAAAAAAAACATGCAAAAAAGAGTTTTAATGTTTGTACTGACTTATAATAAAAAGTACATACATACATATACTCACGGCTATAATTGAGTTATAAGAGCCAAGGAATTATAAATTCCTCAGCCACTTTTGGAAGTTGAGTTGGGAAAAGGCGGTAAAATAAAGGTTTTTTTGGTGATGGGTCTCCAACCGCATCGCCCAAAAATCCAATAAAAAGCCCCAATACCCTTAATCGCTTCTTACGACACCCGTGGGTAGAAAGGGGTTGCGACATTCTAAGCCGGCACTACACACCTTTAAACTTAAAAATAAACCAAAAATATTGAAAACAGACAGCCTTTGCACCCCACGTAACTTGAGATTGTTGTCTCCCATCTCTGACACGTGATCATACTAACTCCACCATATTTTTCAATATCATTAACTTTGTATGGTTTCTTGAGGTAAGTGATACAGTATTAAAAATTGCGGTTAATATTCTAACCTCAAATATTTTTGGTGAATCAGTTAAGCCTACCTGTTCAGTGGTTAGGATTGGAATGTGGTTGTTAGAAAATCTGTGAAGATACATTCTATTGTGATATTTAATAGCCACTGAATTGCTTAAGCAACCGTTATAGCCCAGTGGGTAGAACACTCGGTTATCGTGCAAACGACTAGTGTTCAAATCCTGGGTCGGGCCTACACCAATTTGTCTTTTCTAAAGACATATGTGTGGTTAATTTATCATGGTTGTTAACGGTGAGGGAAAACATCATGAGGAAACCCACATGGCTGAGTTGAACTTAGTCATGTGACAGTGTATTCGTACAAACGGCGATAGGCCTGCCCCCTATCACGTGAGTACACTGTCCATGCAAAACGTGGGTACTCTGAACACCAGGTGACAAAGTCACGTGATGTTCAGAAGTATTAGTAGCTCTGCCAACCCCTTCGTGGATATTTGGCGTAAACGTTTATGTTATGTTATGTTTCTAAAGTCAAATGTGTGGTTAAGTTATGATGTTGGTTAACAATTATGGAAAATTCGTACGGAAACCAAATGCCTATGTTATGTTGTAATGAGTCGTGTGAAAGTGTATGCGCACAAAACGTATCGTGTAAAAGTGTATCGTGTAAATACTGTGTCTAAGCAAAATATGGCATTCTGAATACCAGGTGAAAATAATATTTCTTGTACGACAGAAGTATTACAATTTCTGCCAACCCTTAGTGAATATATGGCGTAAAAGTTTAAGCTTTAATATTATTATTTTATATTCAGATGTCTTACATATTACCGTACGCATACGCCATTAATTTTTGTTTAGGAAAGGGAAGTGAAAGACTCCATATCAGCCGATAAACCTATGTCGCTATCCTGACATTCATAAAACTTTTTTCTTCTCAATTCAGACATCCGGACAGCTGAATTATTATTGGCCAGATGTAAACTTCAGAAAATATGATCTCACTTAACTATTTTCTTAATTCCTAATTATTTTAAATAAAGGAACATGTACTTGAAAAGCCGCAGTGTAATGTTAGTGTAGTTGTTGAATGGCAACTCCGTAGGTAAGGACCTAATGTGCCGTAAAAATACTTCACACAAATAGCCTTCAACAAACAGTTTGTTCCTACTTAGGCCTACACACGTGCCAACCAACAATAATTTCTTCCGCACAATTAGTTCCAAGAATTTTATTTCTAAGTTATTTCTATATTCAATAAACGTGCGATTCCATATTCCACGATTTTACGAACATTCAAAACGCAGGTTGTTCATGGATTCTAGTTATCGTTTGGATATAAAATAATACGGTTGGTGTCACAAGAATAGTAAATACATACAAATTTGTGGGTAGCTGATGTTCACTTAAAATTACTGACTCCTGAGAAAATAGTTTGCAAACATTTTGAAAGCTACATTGACAGTATAGATAAATTAGAGAATTTTCTGATTCTGAATCTCTGGCTACCCCTTTTAGGGATTTGTGGCCGTGAGTATGTGTATGTATGTTTAGGAATTAAATATTAATACAAAGTATTGATAATCGTCCGAAGATTGAACTTGCACTGCAACCTTCATGCCACAGTACACCGACCATCCTCCAAATAAATATATTTTCTAGTCGTTCTTTTAATCGCCCTAATAAGAGGATACCAAGAGAAGAATCATTTATACATTACACTCAAAAGCAATTACTGATTTGTAGTCAACCTACTGGCTTTTTTCGTTAGCAATATCAGTTGTAAACAGCTTCAGAAATGTCAAAAATTATAAACAGCGTAATATGTTGTGGAATTGTAGTTGTGATTTCATGTGTAGATAGAAGATAAATTATATACTCGTTTTTAGTTTGGATGGAACCCGCACATCGTTTTCGCAAACCACCTCAACACAACGCTTTGAGAAAAGGCTAACTGTTAGATGAATCTTCGAAACAGATAATAAACAAATGCATTTAATGGCGGCTAAAAACTATAAAAAATAAGTGTTCAACAACTGTGACAGCTCAGACAGCCCGAGTCAAACGTATGATTAATTTATCATGGTTGTAAACGGTGAGAGAAAACATAGTGAGGAAACCCACATGGCTAAGTCGTACCACAGATAATATAATACGTCGTACTTATTCATGTGACAGTATATTCGTATAAAACGGCAATTAGGCCTGCCCCCTATCACGTGAATACACTGACCAAGTAAAACGTGGGCACTATGACCTAGTACCTCTGCCAACCTCTTAGGACTTATACGACAGGAACGTTTGGGTTTGAGAAATGTATAAAGTATGAGGTTACAACAATAAAGATATTTTGTGATTTCTAAATAAGTTACAACCTGGTTTTTCGTCTCATATAATTTTAAAAAAGTTCTCATAATATTACATATAACGAAACTATGAATTGTTCTCTGCCTCTTGCTAGTAGCAACAGAAGTGAAAAGTGTATTTTTCAAGTGAATACATCGGTAGTGAAGGCTGCATTGCCAACCAACCGCAGTACCAAATAATTTTCCAAGTTATTGAGCCAAAAGCTTTGTTCTCACTTGAAACGGCCATGTTACGCCACGGGACACACGGGATTTCTAATTAATTTTGTTTTAACACTGAAATTTTTGTAACTTTTAAATTTAATAGTATAAAAATTCGATCGACTGAACTTACCGCAAATAAATGCGTACTATCATCCTTCCCTTCCTCCCTCGGTAGATATATTATTCAAAATGTTGTTTAAAGAAAAAATATTTTTCTGAATGAACTTCAATTAGTTTAGTTGATCTGACATAGATAGGAGGACAACCTGTGAATGCTTACTCCTATTTGAATTTACTTGACATTAAAAAAACTAAAACATCACGAATATTAAGAAAATATTATACAATACATACATACATATACTCACGGCTACAAATCCCTGGAAAGGGTATCCCGAGCTTCAGAATAATAAATTCCTCAGCAACTTTTGGAAGTTGTGTGGGGATAAGATTGAAAAACAAAGGTATTGATGGATGGGTCTTCAACCGCATCACCCAAAAATCGCTGAAAAAGCCCCAATACCTTTAGCCGCCTCTTACGGACACCCATGAGAAGAATGCTATACTAATCCGTTTACACAGCGAAAATAATATATTAAAAGAAATAAAGTCTCGTATGTCCCCGTGGTAAATAGACGGCCAGATTTGTTCAGTTTATTTCCGGTAACGTCACTCCCACCGGAAGCGTTCCCGCGTTAGTTCCACGTCGATATTTCCGTTTCCGCCGTCTCTCATATTATGTCGATTACAGTTTCTAATTATTTCTCATCCCACTATCAATTTACTGCGAAATCTTAACAATTTGCAATACATTTCATATTTTATTATTATAGCGAAATTGTAATCGTTCTAGATACAAAATACTGACTTGCATTTAAAAACCCTTTTTATATATTTTTACGTCTATTATGTTGAAACAAATTGCATTGATTTGAGTTGGTGTGCCCGTAGTACAATCTCAAAAACAACACATTTATTGCTTTTGTTTTAAATTTTAGTCAGGGATGCGATTGTTGAGTGAGCAATTATATTTTAAACGCATTTTTACTTCAAATGCAAAAACTCGCTACTGCTTTTAACCTTTATTAAACTGACATTACGTGCTACAACATACTTTATTTTTACTGTTGTCTCCCAGAGAAGGAAAAATGATTACTAAATCCAATTTAAACACTTAAAATCAAAAAGCCAATTAAAATAAGAACCATCACGGACAAACATACCAACAATTTATTTTAAATCCACCTCATTCCGTCCGAGCGCACGACGGATTGTTCGCAATTGAAAAACTGCTTTGTAACTGTTTGTTCTGCGTTTCTTGATACTCTTGCTCTTCTGCCGATTTCATTTTTTAATAGAAATGCTGATTTTTCAGGCTTTTTTATTCTAGAAGTTTTACAGTTAGTTATTCAATTAACGCATCCATCGTCTAGAATAGATCATTTTAGTGATAATATCACCAATTGTACTTATAGTTGATCTTTTTTATAGTTTTTGTAAATATATCATAATGTGTGCTTTCAACAATTATTCTATTTATGTTGTTTAAAAATGTCTGTACACAGTTAAAACGAATGAGACGAGAGTGTAACTTACGTTCTAGTATTCTTCCTGTTATACTTAACCTTTTTATTTGTCAAAGGGAAACAAATAATTTGACAACAAATGAATTTATTGTTTTCTTGCGAAATACACTATTGAGCACCAACATATACAACGCTAGTTTTCGTTTATTTATTTATTAAATTTGCTTTTATCAATTTACTTTTCACTAAGTTTAACCTCTCACTGTCACGTTACCTATATCAATTCTATTTCTAAGCCTTTCTTGTTTTCTTATCTCTTACTTTTTTTGTAATTTAGACATACGTATACTTAAAAAAATATGAATAACTGAAACGTTTCTTACAGCAACCTACGTCTCACAATGACTTCATTCATGACATGACATAAATAATATCAAAGTGTCGAGCTCCGTTCGAGTTACATAGTTACGTGAGTTCGGAATGCGAACAATGCATGTCGCAGTCAAAGTGTTCCGGACGGCCTTTTCAACAATGTCTGCTTATACACATGCTGCTGTCATGTCGGTGATGTGGGGCTAGGAAATTATGTGGGCGTTTCTAGTTTACAAACTGTATTTTTTTTTCCTGTTTAGGTAATAAGGCCCAATAGCTTGCTCTTATTATATCACATGAGCACCAAAAGTAAAATAATGCAATTTGATAATAGTCTATCCGCTGGACTAGTGAGGTTTGGTCAAATAATTATTATTATAATAACCATTATTGGTTTGCTGTGTAGTGTCGGCTTAGAATAGCACTACCCCATTTCTTCCGGTGGGTGTACGTAAGAGGCGACTAACGGTATTGGGGCTTTTTAAGGGATTTTTGGGCGATGCGGTTGGAGACCCATCACCAACAACCTTTATTTTACCATCTTTTCCCCACGCAATTTCCAAAAGTGGCTGAGGAATTTTTAATTCCCTAGCTCTGGCTACCCCTTCTAGGGATTTATAGCCGTGAGTATATGTATGTATGTATGTATGCATTATTGGTTTTATGTTTCCTCTAGCACAGTGTGATAGGGGCAGGCCTATCGCCGTTTTGTATGAATACACTGTCACATGACTAAGTACAAGTTAGCCAGGTGGGTTTCATCACGATGTTTTCCCTAACCGTAACAATCATGATAAATTACCCGCACATATGACTTTAGAAAAGACAAATTACAGGTACTATAGCTCTTAGTATCCTACCAAAGTGGGATAATTTTAACAAATTAAATATGTAAGTAACCTGAAATTCCCTTTAACCGTTTACCGACTTTAACTGTTAATCAATCGAAGCAGATTAATGGTAATAGTTAGGTAATTTAGTAAAAAAATATCATTTTCCACTTTTTGCCCTTTCACTTTCAGACGTGGAAAAGTATTAATTTTTTTCTTTTCCGTGTATAGAGCAGAGCCAAATGTGTAGATAATTCTAATTAATAAGTAACGAGGAAGAAATCAGGACTGAGGCTCCATCATGAAAATATCAATTAGTTTATTTTACTGACAGGTGTAAGATCAAGATTACATATGTTTTCTAGACTTACAGTTGTTCGTGGCCCCAACCCAAAGTATGAGAACAACGAAATAAAGAGGATCCTTACCATCGTTTTGTGAAACATTTGTTGAAATTGCTCACGTGGTCAGAAATGGGTGATACATTCTAATAAAACTACTCACCTTGAAGATACCTCTTTGCAAACATTTATTCTATAGTTGCAAAAAGTTATTGTTTGGTTTGAATTAGTAAAAAGTATTGTTGTATTCAAATAGCACTACCAATTATACTTAAACCGTGAATGTAGTTATAGTTCAAACAGTTTAAAAGTATGTAGTTAGAAAATTTATTG
Organism: Bedellia somnulentella; assembly: GCA_963576735.1. Classification (NCBI taxonomy): domain Eukaryota; kingdom Metazoa; phylum Arthropoda; class Insecta; order Lepidoptera; family Bedelliidae; genus Bedellia; species Bedellia somnulentella. The sequence goes on from OY755176.1 coordinate 19,916,576, forward strand.
TTATCCTACATAAGTATGCCTTCTATAGCAAAAGTGGTTATAGAATAATTAATTTTTAAATTCTATTGATATAAGTCAATTTAATTTTTCAATGCCAAATCATTCAATCATAATTCCGTTTGCGTGAAGGGGAACTTAATAACTAAAACAGTTATTAGACAAGTAAGAATAGCTGTGTAGTGCCGGCTTAGAATAGCACTACCCCATTTCTTCCGGCGGGCGTACGTAAGAGGCAACTATCGGTATTGGGGCTTTTAAGGGATTTTTGGGCGATGCGGTTGGAGACCCATCACCAACAACCTTTATTTCACCACCTCTTCCCCACGCAACTTCCAAAAGTGGCTAAGGATTTTTTAATTCCCTAGCTCTGGCTACCCCTTCAAGGAAATTATAGCCGTGAGTATATGTATGTATGTATGTATGTTATTAGACAAGTTGCTACATTATTCACCGATCACTCCAATGTCACAGTTTTCTGAGCCAATTGAACAAACAACTATAATAGTAGTTTTATTTCAGCACAGTTTTATTTCTGTTCGATACATTTTTAAAGTAGAAGTATTAGTACCGGGTAGATCGAAATAATATCTAATTCGTGCTTAGCTATTTAATTTTCGCTATAATTGTTAAAAAGCATAGAAATAAACCATAAATGGTTGTAAATTAGTTATTGGTGCGTATTTCATCCACACAAGTGTTATCTTAGAGTAATATTAAGTGAATGTGACAAAATAAGTGATTAAAGTTTGGTGTTTTTAACGGCTGAAACCAAACAAAGGAAAACATCGCTAGATAGGAGAACCCTTGCCGAGTAAACCAGCTAAGTAAATTTATGTATTTTTGAACAATAATAGGTATTTCAATTTAATAAAAATCCTATATTAGTTATAAAACAACGGTCTTCATTTGATCACCGCTTCAACTAAGTAAGAGTGAGACAAATAGCTGGTTTCTTATTACTTACTATCTTTCAAACACGGGTTCGATTCCCGTTATTAATTATTATAGTTTATAATTATATATACTTTTCTTTTCTTTACATTAAGTGAATTTATCATATAAAATCTTTTTCTACTGAGCTATTTAATCGCATTCCTTCACTTATTATAATATTAGGTACTTATTAGAATTTGTGAGTACAAATTGTTTGTCGTAAAGGATATAATAAATAGTAAAACGTTAATATTTAAAAATAAATTAAGGTAGTGATAACACTCGGTGTCATATTTTGAGTGTTACATTTATGATTATATTGTTTAGTTAATAGAAAACAAACGATAAATAATAACTTTATATCTTTGTTGTAAGTAGGCGCTTGTGTGGATTGAAATATTTTAGTATTAGGATTATCGTTCGCTATAGTAACGCTTTAAACTAGTATATAATATTAAGACTGTTCGTTTCGTAAAATGGACTCGATTACAACTCGTAGAATGGCTGCCGAACAAAAATATGAAAAATTAAAAAGAGAGTTAAATGATGCAGAACAATTAAAAAATAGGCTTTTAGAAGAACGGGACGAAAACGTTTTAGCTATTCGTAATTTAAAGTTGAAAAATAGTAATCTTTTAGAAAAAATTGTGTTGCTTCGTGAATCTTACGACATTTCTCAAGTGGAATTAGAAAACCAGCAGATATTAATATTAAAGCATGAGGATCAGTGCGCAAAGCATGAAGTAGCTTTAGAGCGAATTCATATTCTGAATGAGCAGTTGGCAGAGGCACACGCTCAATTGGCGGAATTCCATAGAATAAAGAATATTCACGAAGACTCTCACGCAGTTTCTTTATGTGCCGAACTTGAGGCAGAATCATTATCTTCTATGACCTCTTTTAAATATTCAAAAACTTTCAGTCGTAAACAGTGTAAAAAATATAAATTAGTTAAAAAACGTATATACAACACAAACAAAAGTCTTATAAGTATGAAAAATAGTATAAAATTCATAAACAAGTCTTACAGAAAAATTGATTTACTAAACCAAATAGATAGTTTGAATGATAAACTGAGTGAGCTGATTGTTAGTCAGGAAGATCTGCATTTAAGATACAAACATATCGGCAGTCTTATAGACAAAGAGACGGCTACTCTGAATAGTCATATTTCCTCAAATAGCGTTACTCGTATATCTCAGTCACCCCAACCAAGTAATGGGATTACATTACCAACTGTTAGCACGCCGCCGCCGGCAAACAGAACATTAGTATTTTCGGACGGCATGGCCGTAGGTTTTGGCGAAATACTAAATAAGTATCTTAATCAACAGGTCATTAACCATTGCTATACGGGTGCAAACTTTAATTATATAGTAGAACGAATATTATTAGGCACTTATGACGAATATACAACGATTGTCGTACTGGTCGGCAATAGTATAGGATTAAATAAGTATTTATTAAATAAAAGTATAAATAAACTTTTGGAAATACAAAAAATATATAAATGTAAATTTATATTTTGTACCTTTCCATACTTACTTAATATGAAGCAGAATGACAATATTCATATTATGAATAATTTAATATGTCACGTGACATGTTGTCAAAGCGACAATTTGTTTTGTTTGGATTTGAATAAGTTTTTACCTTATTCAAATTCTCGACTGGGTACTGTATACATACCCTTAAATCAAAAGCGGAACATTGCTAAATTATTAGCATATAATATATCTGACCCCCATATATTTAATATAAGGGGAAACTTACTTCTAGTATGCGATGGTGGAAACCATAATTTAAACTTTTAAGAGTGACAATGGAAGAGCCTCCTGTCGTCCTTAAGTCGTCACCTAACATCAATATTGTAAACAAGGAAGGAGGTTCTTCTGGCAATATTAATAAAAAGAATACTTTACAAGGAGTCTCCCAGTTTAAACTTGTATGTCAAAATACTCAGGGGTTTTCTTGTAAAGAATTAGAAATAGAACTGTTTTTGGAAAAATATGAAATAGATTGTTTATGTGTTACTGAACACTGGCTTAAGAATTGCGAACTCATATTTGGTTTTGAAAACTATTATTTAGCTAGCAACTACTGCCGCAATTCTAAAGCCTGTGGTGGCTCCGCTATATTTTTAAAAAATAATATTAAATCAAAAATTCGTAATGATATTGTAAAGTTAAGCGTTGAGCAAGTCGTGGAATTATCCTGCATAGAGTTAAAAAACTATTTCTTAGTATGTGTGTATCGACCCCCTTATAACCAAAATTATGATAAATTCGAAAATGTAATGGAAGATGTATTAAGCAAAGTTTTCAGGAATAAAAAACGTATAATAATATGTGGAGACTTCAATGTGGATCTCCTACAAGACAGTTATCTTAAAACACGGTTGATGAGTTTATTCCAATCGTTCAATTTAGAAAATTTATTCTTGGAACCGACTAGAATCAAAACATGCTTAGATAATGTATTTACTAATGCAGATTTTTTAAGTAAAAGTGTTATAAATAAACTAAAGTCTGATCACAGCGGCCTTTTTGTTAGCTTTCCTCTAGAGATACCAGAACCAAAAATTGTTATTAAAAAAAGGCATATTACTGCTAGTAAAGTAGAAAAATATATAAATATAATAAGCTCTAAGTTGCCTACATTTACAATTAATAAAAACTCAGATACTAGCTATGATATCTTTTATAATGTTCTGATAAATGAGTTTAATGAAATTTTCAATGTAAAAAAATTAACTATTACCAGTAAATTTAAGTTTTGTGAGTGGGCAACACCAAGTATTTATAGATCAAGAGAAAAACTCTTCGATTTATATGATCAAAAAGCTTATAGTAATAATAATGAATTGAGTGAATATGTAAAAAAATACTCAAAAATATTTAATAAAGTATGTAAAGAGGCTAAAGCCAGATACCTAAGCCGACGTATCCGAACATCCGATAATAAAGTTAAAACAGTGTGGAATATTATCAACACCCAAACAGGCCGAGTTAAACCATGTGATCAGGAGTTCTGTGTTCGATCTGATAAAGGTCTGACTACCTCTAATGAGGAAATCGCTTGTATTTTTGAAAAATATTTTACTGACATACCATCAAAAACAACTGAATATTTAAACACATCGGTCATAAAAGCTCAACACTTGTTACAACAAAATGTTGATAGGTGCGAAACTTTGTTTTGTTTTAAAGATGTCAGCCCTACAGATATCGAAAAATGTTTTAAATCATTTAAACTAAAAAGTTCTGAAGACATTTGGGGTATGTCAGTGAAAGTTTGCCATAATTTTATTGTAACTTTGTCTCCATATTTAGCAGACATATTTAATGAATGTATAAGAAATAAAATCTTTCCAAATCTCATGAAACATAGTAAAATTGTACCTCTTCTTAAATCCGGAGGAGATAAAATTAGTCCTGATGGTTATAGACCCATATCAATTCTGCCAGTTTTAAGTAAAATTTTCGAAAAACTAATGTTCAATCAAATGCTTTTGCATTTCGCTTCAAACAAATTGTTTCATCCAAAACAATTTGGCTTTACGAAGGGCCGCTCTACCACCGATGCAGGCGTTGCCTTAATGAAACACATTTTTGATTCGTGGGAACGCAAAAATGATGCTATTGGTTTGTTTTGCGATCTTACGAAGGCATTTGATTGTGCAGATCATGAAATCCTTTTTATTAAATTAGAACATTATGGCATACAAGGTGACGCACTTAAATTAATAAAGTCTTACTTTTCGGATCGGATACAGAAAGTGCAAATCAATAATGCAATATCACCTGGAACTCATGTAAAAATGGGTGTTCCGCAGGGTTCTATTTTGGGCCCATTTTTATTTTTAGTTTATATTAATGATTTGCCGTTCATGGTCGAGAAAATGTCCGAGATAGTGTTATTTGCTGATGATACTTCTTTAGTATTTGACGTTGAAAGAAATAATCAGAATATTGACGAGGTGAATAACACGGTTTCACAGATTCAAACATGGTTTGCTTCCAATAATCTTGTACTGAATGGTAAAAAAACCAAATGCATTAAATTTGTATTACCTAATGTTAGGTGCGTTGATAACGAAATAATTTTAAATAATGAAAAGTTAGTATTTTCGGATGACACAGTTTTCTTAGGGATAACTCTGGACTCCAAGCTCCAATGGGGACCCCACATTAGCTCACTAGCTGGCAGGCTAAGTAGTGCTGCATATGCCGTTAGGAAAATAAGACATTTGACAGATGTACAGACAGCTCGATTAGTTTATTACAGCTATTTTCATAGTGTAATGTCTTACGGTATTTTACTCTGGGGCAGAGCAGCTGATGTTGGTTCCATATTTATTCTCCAAAAGAGAGCAATAAGAGCTATATACAATTTGAGATCCCGAGATTCCCTGAGGGAATTGTTTAAAACAATAAATATAATGACACTGCCATGTCAATATATTTATGAAAATATTATGTATGTAAGAAAGAATCAGGCCTCTTTTGTGAAAAATTGTGACAGACATATTCGAAACCTGAGAGACAACAATAAAATATCAGTACCAAAATACAGATTGTCAAAAGTAAATACATCTTTCATGGGGTTATGCGTAAAAATGTATAATAAAATACCTGAGGACATTTTAAATTTAACAGAAACAAAATTCAAAACAGCAGTTAAAAGAAATCTTAGTTCGAAAGCCTATTACAATGTCAATGATTACATTAATGATGAAGTGGCTTGGTGTCATCAGGGCTCTGTGCAGGATGTTTCCGGGCTAACACCAAAATTGTAATGGACGTTAAAAAAAGATGTGTGTTGACGAGTTTCTTACGGGTTCTTCTCTCAACAAAACACCTTCCGAATCCGAAGTAAACTTAGTATTAAGTTAAAATTTGACGTTCAAAAAACAAAGATTTATCTTTTTATTTTGAAATAAATGATTATTTTATTTTATTTTTTAAAAAACATATCTAAATGGCCGCGTCCCGGCGGGGCGGGGCGGCGGAGCGAGCCGTGCTCCGTATATTAGGTTCGGTCGAATCCTCGCGGGAAATCGTAAGACGGTTCAATCCAGTTTTACTCATTCGAATGCCTCTTTTTATTTTCGCGGTGAATTCTGTTTTATGTGAATAGTTTTTGATACATAAAGGATATATCTTATTTCTTTATCTTTAGTGACGTATAGTGTCGGCTTAGAATAGCACTACCCCGTTTCTAACGATGGGTATACGTAAGAGGCGACTAACGGTATTGGGGCTTTTAAGGGGGGTGATGCGATTTGAGACCCATCACCAACAACCTTTACTTTACCATCTTTACCTCACTCAATTTTCCAAAGGTGGCTGAGGAATTTCTAATTCCTTAGCTCTGGCTACCCCTTCTAGGGTTTTATAGCCGTGAGTATATGCATGTATGTTATTTATTTTAAATAGGGGAAAATTTAATGGGTTTTTAACGTAGCCCAGCAATTACTGAGAAAGTTTAACTCTTAATAAACTCTTAGTAATAAAATACGGTAGCTATTTTTTATCTTTTACACACGTTTTCACGCTTTAAATACTAAAAAAGGCAACCACTTCAGAATGTAATTGAATATAGCCATAAAAATTGTAGCCTCTAGGCACATCCCAACAATCAAGTACAAAGTTTCTATGATTTCCAACTACAGTCAATGTACAAAATAGGTTAATGCTATTATTATCCAACACACCGCCATAAAAAATATATAAATATTTTGGAAATAAGTTAATTCTTTCCAAAAAAAATATGATACCTTTTATGGAATAAACTCGTCAAAAGCAGTACTTCCGTGTATAATCCACATGCGACTGCCAGATGCACTTGCGGAATCCAATCCCGCATCTCTTTGAAGACGCGTTATCGAAAATTTAATATAGCCGCTGTATTAGGAGGACTGCATTCGATTCCCGGCGCGGTAATCTCCTTTCACGGTCTGTGCACTTGATACTGCTCTCCGATTATCTGTCTAAATAAATGAGATTTTGGTTCTTATTTTATTTTATGTATTGGAATATGTTGGTAAAAATTGCACCGCGATTTGAAGGATGAATATAAAATACATACATACATACATATGCTCACGGCTATAAATCCCTAGAAGGGGTAGCCAGAGCTAAGGAATTGGAAATTCCTCAGCCACGTTTGGAAATTTTAGTGGGGAAAAGATGTTAAAATAAAGGTTTTCGGTGATACCCATCTCAACCTGAACCACTTTTGGAAAGTTGTGTGGGGAAAAGATGGTAAAATAAAGGTTGTTGGTGATGGGTCTCCAACCACATCGTCCAAAAATCCCTTAAAAGCTCCAAATCCGTTAGTCGCCTCTTACGTACACCCGCCGGAAGAAATGGGGTAGTGTTATTCTATGCCGACACTACACAGCAATATAAAATAAAATATAAAATATTAAGTTTTATTTACGTTTTATTTGGAGTTGTTTTGCCTAATTTTGTTGTTTATCACGATTATGTGTGTTTACCCCAAAGGTTATTTATAAGGCTAGGCAAATTAAAAACTCCAAGTTTCAATACCCACGAAGATAGGTGGTGTAGCCAATCTGTATATTCAAAACTGACACTAATCATCTATATACGTATATATTAGTTTTTCACTAAAAAAAGTTTCCATTTACCCATTCAACATTATGAAAGATTGAGTATGTGTGCTCCGAAACCCTGCATTAGCCAAATGAACCCTGCACATAATGAGAACAGCGCGGATCACAGAGCAGCGGGAGGCGAGAATGAGACATTACCGAAAACGACGCTTTGCTGGGCATCTGGCTGTTGCGTTTTATGGCGCTTCTGAATTATGAAAGTGCCACTTGTTGGTTAACATAATATTCTGTACTGAGACTTGCTTAGAAATTTCGAATAGTTTTGTAGGTAACCGTGATAGCCCAGTGGGTAGAACACTCGGTTATCGTGCAAACGACTAGTGTACAAATCCTGGGTCGGGCCTACACCAATTTGTCTTTTCTAAAGACATATGTGTGGTTAATTTATCATGGTTGTTAACGGTGAGGGAAAACATCGTGAGGAAACCCACATGACTGAGTTGTACTTAGTCATGTGACAGTGTATTCGTACAAAACGGCGATAGGCCTGCCCCCTATCTGGTGAGTACACTGTCCATGCAAAACGTGGGTACTCTGAACACCAGGTGACAAAGTCACGTGATGTTCAGAAGTATTAGTACCTCTGCCAACCCCTTCGGGGATATTCGGCGTGAACGTTTATGTTATGTTATGTTGTAGGAAAGGATAAAATAAGGCAAATTTTTACATATATATTGTCAGCTTATAATAACACTACCGCATTTCTTCCCGGGGGGCTCGCACGAGGCGAATGAGGGTATTGATTGGGGCTTTGTAAGTGATTTTGGACGATGTGGTTGGTGACCCGCAACCAAAAAGATTTAACTTTACAATATTTTCCCTACGTAACTTCCATTAGTGACTCAGGAATGTTATTTTTCCAAAGCTCTGGTTACCCTCTTGGGATTTCTAGTCGTAAATATATGTATATATGTCCGAAGTGCGAAAAGTAAAAGAGCATGTATGAAAAGATTGATGAATGTAAATGAAGCTAGAGGGGATCGCTAGAATCGTACAAAATGGCGATCAATAGTCTCTGCCTACCCCAATGGGAACTAACGACGTGAGTATATTTACGCAAGTATGTATGTATATACATACATATACTGTCAAGTTTAAGCCCTAAAATATCTGGCCGGAGCTTCAAAACTTAACATTCTTAACCCGCTTTGTAAGTTGAGTAAATAAAATGTTTAAAACAAAGAATAATTACTTATGTATAGGCCGCCAACCACATTGCCAAACAATCACTAGAAAGGCCCTTTAACAATATCCGCGGGAAGAAATTGGTTAGTGTTCTTCTAAGCAAACATTTAGTAGCCGTGTAGTGCCGGCTTAGAATATTGCTACCCCTTTCTACCCGAGGGTGTCGTATGAGGCGACTAAGGGTGTGGGGCTTTTTAAGTGGTTTTTGGGCGATGCGGTTGGAGACCCATCACCAACGATACTTTATTTTTTCCATCTTCTCCACTATTAACTTCCAAATGTGGCTGAGGAGTTTCTAGCTCTAAAGCTCTGGCTACCCCTTTTTGGCATTTACGGCTGTGAGTATATGTATGTATGTATGTTCCAATATAAATTAGATTAATTTATGGTATGCTAGGCCGCCAGCACTAATGCAATCTCATACATACATACATACATATTCTCACGCCGAGTTCCCATTGGGATAGGCAGAGACTATCGATCGCCACTTTAAACTAGGTGTGTGGGTAAAAATAGTAACAAGGAATAGATTTAAAGTACTTCAAATTGGTGATTAGTTTAGTAGTATGCAGTTGCTCTAGATTTCTAAGTAAAACAAAGACATGACATTATTGCATAAAAAAGAGATGCTAGGCAAAGTCAATGCGCTGCTAATAAATAATTTGTTAATTATTAATGTATGTTTTTTCTCTTAAAGTAATATGAGCTGGCAATTTGTTCCAATACAATGTAATACTGGCGGAAGTATATTCTAATTCTAAAGCTCTTACTACATCTTTTTGGGTTTCCCATGTATGTATGCACGAAATAACAAAATAATATAAATTGTATATACCTAATAGCGTCTATTATGTCAGTGATTTTAAGTCAGTAGGATCTATTTTAATTATATCAGCAATAGTTATCTATGGGGTTCCCAACCACGTCATCAGTTTACCTATGATATTCATGTTACTTATCGTAAAATATATGAAAAATAAACATTTATAAAAAAACGTCTCGACTAGCAATCATTATAACGAGCTCATATTATTATAAAAAGAGAGGTATAATAAAATCGTCACTGTTAAATCAAAGCGGTTTTTTGTTACTGATACAGAGATTCGCAAATACACCTTCGTTACATCGTTATTTTATTCACCCTCAAAAAGTTTTATTTCGCGAATGAAAAGAAAAAGAATAATAAAGAACTTCCATGGATACCTTTTCCGTTTTAATAATGTGGCTAAGAAACATAGAGGTTATAATTTAATATAGAGTATGCTCGTTAAAGTTCTTAAAATTCAATGAATCCCAAAAATGTAAAACTTCAGAACCGTTCAGATCTTCAGAACACCTCAGCTACATCAGTTTTGTTGGTTGAAAAATATGTGAACTATAAAGAATGGTTGGAAAAAAGTAATTAAGGATATTAACTTTAGTAGTGCGTTTTTAAAAAATGGATGGGCATTTTTTATCATCATGAAACTTATATTATTTATCACAAGAGTGGCTAAATAATAGGTAATAAATGAAACTGACACTTTCTTGCATGTGGATTATCAGTGATAGCATTTACAACATGCATTAAAACGGAACATGTGTAATAGTCATGTTAGAAAGATATATTGCCAAATGTGCCCTGTACAGCTTACACAAAAACGTGTATCCATCGCTATTAAACGTGAAAAATAATTATTAATATAACAACAACCGTGATAGCCCAGTGGATAGAACACTCGGTTATCGTTCAAACGACTAGTGTTCAAATCCTGGGTCGGGCCTACACCAATTTGTCTTTACTAAAGACATATGTGTGGTTAATTTATCATGGTTGTTAACGGTGAGAGAAAACATCGTGAGGAAAGCCACATGGCTGAGTTGTACTTAGTCATGTGACAGTGTATTCGTACAAAACGGCGATAGGCCTCCCCCTATCACGTGAGTACACTGTCCATGCAAAACGTGGGTACTCTGAACACCAGGTGACAAAGTCACGTGATGTTCAGAAGTATTAGTACCTCTGCCAACCCCTTCGGGGATATTCGGCGTGAAAGTTTATGTTCTGTTATGTTATGTAATATAACATTCATGTTCATCCGTAGTTCACTCCACCCTCATAGTGCATACACGGTCCCGCCCAGGAGTTTGGTCGTACTCTGAATGCGAACGCGGGAATGGCCTCGTAAGAAATTATGGCACGGTTTGCCGGCGAGTGACGGAAGCCCAACAAACCTTCCAACTTGAAATATTCTAGAGAACATTGTAAGGCTTTAACAAAGAAAACCGTTTGAATATATTACTTGGTAAGGAGCTCGCGAAAATTTAGTTTTCTACTGGAATAGCTCGGCGGTTTTATCTGCTTTGACTTTCACACATATTTAAACACAATTTAATACCCAATGTAGCAGGCAGGTATCATCACAAATTGATATATCAAATTTTGAATCTCAAGCTGGGCCTTTACCAATGTGTCTTGTCAAAAATGTAGTTAATTCACTTAGGTTATTGAGGGTGTGAGAAAACATCGCGCAGTGACCCACATGGCTTAGTTGCATTTAGCAAAGTCCTGCCCAGTATCAAAGCGTGGGTACTGTGATAGCAAGACGTAGATACTCGGAACACTACCTGACAGTGTCACGTGATGTTCAAATGTATACTTACCTCTGCCACACCTTCGTGGATTTAAGGCGTGAATATTTGAGTTTAAGTTGAGAATAGGATACAATATGTTAGTGTTTAGCAAATGAATATATACTGAATTCAATATCAGAAGTCATAACATGAATGATGTTAGTTTTAAAAGAAAGCACTAACATAACATTCTGATGATCAGTACCTTTCATTTCTCCATCGAAATATGCGAAGTGAAATTGTGTATTTGATTTAGATTAGTTTTGTGTGCAACTATTAATGAGACTAACGTGTAATTAACTGCCACGTGACAAGCTAATAGAGGGTCTTCTTTGGTGGCACATTTACATTTAACTCATAATTGTTACTTGGTGTCTTTCATAACCTTATCCTTATTGAAATTCAAGCTTAAATTTTATACTTAAATCTATAAAACTAAATAAATCTGAAATTTATAAGACATAAAAGATAATTAATTATCAAATCACCAATTATTATTAAATCACCGTGTAGTGCCGGCTTAGAATGTCGCTACCCCTTTCTACCCACGGGTGTCATAAGAGGCGACTAAGGGTATTTGGGCTTTTTATTGGATTTTTGGGCGATGCGGTTCGAGACCCATCACCAAAACCCTTTATTTTACCATCTTTTCCCCACTCAACTTCCAAAAGTGGCTTAGGAATTTTATAATTCCTTAGCTCTGGCTACCTCTTCTAGAGATTTATAGCCGTGAATATATGTATGTAATTATATAAGAATGAAAAGATAGACAAATATCGAAAGCTTATACCTGTAGCTATAGAGGTTTATCATGTACTCACGGCTATGAATCCCAAACAGGGGTAGCCAGAGCTGCAGAATATGAAATATGAGAGGGGAAAAGTTGTAAAATAAAAGTTGGTTTTGGGGAGGGTCTACAGCCACACCTCGGAACAATCTCTACAAACTTTCTTATACCTTTAGTCGTTTCGTCGACAGCCACTAGAAATAAATATGACTAATATCTACACAGACAGAACAAAGACGCAACACACACTCATAAATATACTCACCCCATTATTTCCTGTTTGTGTGGGCAGAGACTATCAATCGCCATTTTATACGATCTAATGTAAATTCGCACACACACACAATCGAGTCCAAAACTTTTAAAGCGGTTGCCGTGACCGAAATCGGTCGGACCACATCATCATCATCAATAATTTAGTGAAGTGTGGTAACAGTGTAACATTAAATAAAGTCAAAAAAAGTCAAAAAAAATATTGCAATATTGTGACAAACTTTTTGAGTAAAAATACGTTTATATTTATCTGCAACACCACATGTAACTACATTGATTTTATTTAATAATACAATTATAATGCAATAATAATTAATCCATCCTCCGTCGAAATCTTATTATGATGACGATCAATAAAAACTCTCCCCCGCTGCGACGCCGACTAATATTGATGATGTTTTCATTTAATAAAGAACGTTTAAAATAGTGGTCAAATGATCTGATATCTCTACAAATTGTATTTTTTTATCAATTTGTTCTCATTGCCCCTAAACGTGTTATTATAAGTGATATTAATGGATTAGTAATTGATAAGATGTTAAATAGACTGTAATTTAGAGGTCCACTTTGACGCATTGTTTTACAACAAATATTATTTTTCAGATTATTACTATTAGGTACTTATTTGATAACTATATATTGAAGGTCTTATTGCTTAAAGCAATCTCTTCCAGACATCCTTTTTTTATTTATTAATAATATTGGACTTTTTCTCCTACTGGTAAAAGTATATTACACCTTGCATACATTACATTTTAAACTTAACTATTACAGCTTAACATTAGTAGTGACATTTTATTTATTAAATTTGGAACACCAACAGCTTAAACAAGTAACATTAAATGAATAGTAATATAAAAACTATAATTTCGTTGTAAAAACCCATTAGAGGTGTACACGACGCAAAAGGCGGCTTTAGGGCTATATAATTGTTGGGCAACTCAACTTCCAAATGTGTCTTGAGAATCTCTATTACTGAAGTTCTAGCTAATTCTTTTTAGGATTTACTGCCCTAAGTATAGGTGTGTTTACCTAATAATAAGACCAAATAAAATGTCCAAACTCTGAACACTAGGTAACAAAGTCACGTGATGTCCAGAAGTGTTAGTACCTCTGCCAACCCCTTCGGGGATATTCGGCGTGAATGTTTATGTTATGTTATGTTATATGTCTAATATGTATGTTGCAGTTCCTACAGTCCACGAAAAAATCAAAATTGGTTCGATGAATTTTCGCTTCAGTTTGATGGAATTTTTGCGATATTTTCAGCACATTCACTCACACGTGGCACAATAGGGTTGTGCACAAAGAGTTCCAGTGCCTTTGTGCTCGACCCTCCGGATGCGCGTGCGGGGCGGCCCTAATATTCGCATTAAACATATAGAACTTCGCACCGATATTGATTTTGTAAGCTTCTTTCAATGATTGCATTTATATATAAAAACATTAAAGCAATGGATAGCTTATGGGATACCTACTAGTTGAATTATTAATATGATAGAATGTTTCAAATGAATAATACAGCATGGTGACAGACTTGGGCAGCCATAGTTAAGAATAGAAATAATAACATAATAAAAATAAACGTTCACGCCGAATATCCCCGAAGGGGTTGGCAGAGGTACTAATACTTCTGAACATCACGTGACTTTGTCACCTGGTGTTCAGAGTACCTACGTTTTGCATGGACAGTGTAATCACGTGATAGGGGGCAGGCCTATCGCCGTTTTGTACGAATACACTGTCACATGACTAAGTACAACTCAGCCATGTGGGTTTCCTCACGATGTTTTCCCTCACCGTTAACAACCATGATAAATCCGTGCAACCGTAAGTAACCGTGATAGCCCAGTGGGTAGAACACGCGGTTATCGTGCAAACGACTAGTGTTCAAATCCTGGGTCGGGCCTACACCAATTTGTCTTTTCTAAAGACATATTTGTGGTTAATTTATCATGGTTAAGAATAGAAATAGGCAATTAGAAATAAAAAAATCTATATGAAATAGTTGTGCAAACGTTGGTTCTTGTTTTATTTTTATTTTTTTTATTAAAATTCAATATACAAGTAACTAAGACTCAATGTTGTTAGTAGAAAGGCTTAATGCTAGGGTTAGTTAAGTTACAGTTACCCTGAATAAAGTGATATTAATATCGCAGTCTCTGTGATAGTTTTTGGGGTGAAAAGCTTATCGGGCCCTCCTAAGCACGATTCATCTTAATTTTCAGGTAATCTAAAAATAATGATATCATTCGAACTGTCAATATTCTACCAGACTGGGTTAAATTGAGCAAATTGAATTTGTGAGTTGACCTCCCAGACGCAAACCCAAAACCAGCGGCTTGCGAGCTAAAAGTTCTACCACGAAGACTGTCGCGATATATTAATAAAATTTTCCTTTGTTTTATGAAGCATAAAACGAAGCCTCGCCGCTTGTTTTACATGATATTACGTCAAAAGTTCGCCAGTTGTGAAGTGTCTGCAAACACAGCGTAATGAGGTATGTCCGACACCACTGCACACTTGGCGCGTTTTACTGCGGCGTTTAATTAATTGGACCAAACTTTCAAGCGGTTCGTGTTTAATTGTTTTAATTTTAACGGATACATAACATAACATAACATACACTGAGGAAATAATTAAGGCAATAGGACCTGATTAATTTATGTTCATCCTTTTCAATTTCATTAACCCACTGTCTTAGGCCTAGTTTTATAAATGTTTGTAAATAGAACAGCAAATTATAAATCACAAAGTGAGAAGTTTTTATAGACTAGAAAAATAATACGAGTAACACCTTCTTTTGGCGTGAACTGTGGCGATAGTTCAAAAGTCAAATTATTAATTTCTAGTGTCGTCTTAGAATAGCAATAAAAAATATTCTTCCCGTGAGTGAGTAAGCGTGTAGGAACCTTCAATTATAATTTTGCAAAATTTAATATTAAAATATTCTTAGAATTATGCACATAAATAGTATATCGTTGTATGAATTATGTATTTATATATACTTACTCTCAATACACACATACACACACATGTACACATATATTTTAAGAATACTTTGGTTATCGTTACATTGATTATTTCTAATTGTTTATATTTGTTAAATTTGCTGCTTACATACATATACATACATACATATACTCACGCCATTAGTTCCCATTGGGGTAGGCAGAGACTATCGATCGCCACTTCGCACGACTCCCACCACCAATTTTTTTAATTTTACGATATTATCCCCACAAAACTTGCATAAGTGGCAGAAAACCTACTGAGTCCGAAATTCAGGCTACTTCATAAAGATAATTATAGCCTTAAGTATAGGCATGATATATTAGAAAATAGCATTTTAATACTTCTCTATTCACTCGTGTTATACGATTGTAACAGCCACATTAGTGACACGTGCGCCCACGACTCCTATCTGTGAAACAACTTGTTTGAGATGTAAAGCAGATATCAAGCTCGCCCATACTGATACAATCTTTGTCGGTCATTTGAGCTTTAGCATTTGTATCTCCATTGTATGGTGGTACGACGAAACCAATAGATTTGTAGGCTACCTTTTGGTAATACACACAATTACATACATATACTCACGGCCAAAAATCCCAAAAAAAGATAGTCAGAGCTTTAGAGCTACAAACTCCTCAGCCAAATTTGAAAGTTGATAGGGTACAAGATGGTAGACATAAAGCATCGTTGGTTATGCGTTTCCAACCGCATCGGCCAAAAACCACTTTAAAAAGCCCCATACCCTTAGTCGCCTCTTACGACGACTGTGGGTAGAAAGGGTTAGTGACATTCTACGCCGGCACTACACGGAACAATTACTCATACGAAATATAACACCAGATTTTACATTAACACGCGTTTGATTGTTTTTATCCTCTTCTGATTTTCATTTCTTACTCCACAACCTAATGAAAGGAAAACACAGTGTATTTGGAATGTAAACGTTAAATTAAACGAATGCTAATTGTAGTGGTCGCGGCGACTGGCGAGTGGTATGGTCCCAACAAAGACGAAACTTAAAGCACTTATCAAGCGAAGTTGACCAAGTGGCGGGAGCGGCTCCTAACTTAAACTTGACATCGCCAAGTTGTGGCTGGCGTTGCGCTAATCTGTTGCTTGTATGCTTCAAATAACTTTGACTAACTTGACTAATTCGATTTCATTAATTCTGAATAGAAATTAGTTATTTACTCAAATGTAGAGTTTTGGTTTCATGAGTATAAAGCTAGAGTATTTCTTCAAATGCATTATCGTTAAATTTATTTTTATTTGTTATACCTTAAATTGAGCTGGTTGTTTTTAGTAACTTAATATCGCTTTATATAATAATGTCTTCCCCTATTGGCAAGATTGTCCGACTCATAAGTTGAGTGTAGATACTAAGAGTCTTTTCCCACAGTCCTAAGTACCCTTGCCCTATAATAAGCTAAAATTCGGTCGATTTTTATTTGGCAATAATGAAGATAGAATCTCATTATCACCTTTATTAAGTTTAATTAAGTCTAGCTGTAAATCTGTTGCTTCACCACATTACACACCAAATATATTCGAAATATAAATTGATATGTCTTAAAATATAGATCAATTATACTCTGCATAGAAGTACCAATATATATTTAAGTAGTTCTAATAGGAGCTACTATAGAATTGCTTTATACCCATAAATTCTAGAAGTGAGGATTTTCACAGGATTAGGTTTCTAACGCCAATATGTTTTTCACACTTATGTGCAGCTCAAACATTGTGGAGTGGCGTCCACGTACTGAATGACGCAGAGAGAGTAGGATGAGGGCAGCACAGGACAGGACCGGTCGCTGTGGCAATCTTTTGGGGGGCCTTTGTCTAGCAGTGGACATCTATTACCCATTAGCTGATGATGCTACGCTATACAAGATGTTGATAACGGTCAACTCTGCATTTGCATGTATATGATTTTATAATTCTCACAATACTTATCAGTCTGATTCATATTTCTGCGTGTAAACAAATGTAAATATTGAACAGTTTTCTATTTTCTTCGGCACATACAATAAAACTATCACCCCGACACATATAATTTCAAATCACAACTGGCTCGCTTCCGAGAAATATGAATTGCACATAAAATTGTAATTTTACGAGCATTATGATAATATTAAAGTGGGAACATAAATTTGGTATTCTTCCTCGTAAAAATATGTTTTGTGTCGCGGGTTTTACGGTGATTCGATCAGTTGCTAATAATTGACGACGTAAATTTTCAAATTTCACATACATTGCTGTGCATTTTTGAGTAACAATTTGTTTTTTAATTCGCTATATTAATTGTAAAATAATCACATTAGAAACATTTTAAACGTTGTAATAGAAATAAAAATAACATAGCGAGATCTCTATATCGCAGTTTTAAATGGTGATTATAATTAGGTTTTTTAACTTGAGACCCACCACTATTGAAAAAATACTATTGGTTCAAAACTTCATCCAAATAATAGCATTAATCTGTCGAGCATCAAATGGTGATTGATAATCTCTGCCTGCATCAGCGAGAACTAGTAACATAGGTATATTCTCAAATTCAAACGTTAAAACCATAAAAAATGCATTGAAACCATTTATTTAGTCGTAAATGTGGGTGTAGTTTACATAGATCTTCTATAATATGTTATTTACTTGATCTGTGTATAATATGTCCGTATGTATTTATTATTATTATTATTTATTTATTATTATTATTATTGTACAATTGTATACTTGCGGGTATACAACTATAAATATAAACAATTTGACTATAATTATTAACATTTTTGACAATTATATGATATCTACAGAAAAATATTATTAAAAAATATTTTATCCAAATTAATTAAAATGTATCATAAAAGAGAAACTGTGATGACAAAACACACTCATAAAATCTAATAGCAATAAAAAATAATTATAAATTGAAATAATTTTTAAATACTATGTCATGCATATCAACAAACACATAATAACAGCACAATAGAAGAAAATTATAAAATACATGTCAAATATCATTAATTACATTATATATTATTATAAGCAACCGTGATAGCCAAGTGGGTAGAACACTTAGTTATCGTGCAAAGGACTAGTGTTCAAATCCTGGGTCGAGCCTACACCAATTTGTCTTTTCTAAAGACATATGTGTGGTTAATTTATCATGGTTGTTAACGGTGAGGGAAAACATCGTAAGGAAACCCACTTGGCTGAGTTGTACTTAGTCATGTGACAGTGTATTTGTACAAAACGGCGATAGGCCTGCCCCCTATCACGTGAGTACACTGTCCATGCAAAACGTGGGTACTCTGAACACCAGGTGACAAAAGTCACGTGATGTTCAGAAGTATTAGTACCTCTGCCAACCCCTTCGGGGATATTCGGCGTGAACGTTTATGTTTATGTTACATTATATTATTATTCTTATTCCTATCAAAAAATTCATTCATGGCGTAAAAACAATTTTCCAGCAACCAATTAAATATTGAAAAATGATTTTCTGCTTGATGATAGTTTAAAATTAGGTTCCTACTGTAAGTTTATTTTGGTTTTTCATCTGTAACCGTTGCGAATGATAACACATACGAGCTGCTTTGAAAGACTGAAAATTCTTTATATACGTATAATGTTGCTTCGTAAATTAAAATGCAGACCAAAGGGAGAATTTTCATTTTTTTTTAAAAGTGGTCGGCACGATACTGTCTGGTGGCTGATAGAACAGAGTGACCTTGTACATTTTTTCTGAGATATGAAAACTGAAAGCACATCAGTGGAGTTTCCCCACAGTATCACTCCATAACGTAATAAGGAACCTACGTAGCCATGGTATGCCAATTTGCCAGCTTGTTCTGAGGATAATCTTACAATGCGACCTAGTGCATACACATACTTGTTTATTTTTTTGCAGAGAATATCACAATGTGATTTCCAGAAACAGATATGCCTAGAAACAGAAATGTATTAACTTTTTGTATTGTTTGTTCTTTGTATGCTATATTCAAATTGGAAACTACTTTATTCGGGTGGGAAAATTGTATATGTTTAGTTTTATCACTGTTTAGTCGTAAATTATTTAATTCCATCCAGTTACCTATTTAACAAAGGCTCGCGGTCGCATGTTGTTCTAGTGATGTAAAACTATTATCTTTATATCGCTGTATATCCGCGAAGGGGTTAGCAGAGGTACTAATACTCCTGAACATCGTGTGATATTGTCCATGAGTGTTGTATGTGCCGTGTAGTGCCGGCTTAGAATATCACTATCCCTTTCTACCCACGGGTGTCGTAAGAGGCGACTAAGTGATAGGGGTGACTGCTGTCGCAGCTCTGTACTACAATGTTGCGTACCTCAGTAACTGAGGTATGCGGATTTCATCACGACATTTTCATTGACCGTTAACGAATTTAATGAATGTCCTCTGCCTAATGCTTATATTTATTTTGCGTTCTATGCCTTTGGAAATCGTAGGTTGTGGAGTGATGGTCAGGACCGGTCGTTGTGGATATATTTGGGGAAGGCTTATGTTCAGCCGTAGAAATCTCTCGGATGACAATGATGAACATAAACATCCAAATAACATCCAAATTAAAGCTCCGAGCGGAATTCAAACTGCCACAATCGGGCCCAGAATTCACCTATCTACTGAGCCACGGTCGTTGCAGTCGTCATTCTTTGTTTGGAAATTGGGGAAAATTTGTTGAAATCTGTGGTTGAAGTACATCATAAATAATCATTAATTGTCAAAGCGGCCACTTTAAAAGATGCAATAAAAGACTTGCAAAATTAATTAAACGTTGTTTGTCTTGTCCTAAACTCTCTGAAACTTTAAGAAAAAATTATCTTCCGAGTAATAAACTTCAAATATTTTTTATACAACCTTAACCAGCTTGAGCCCGTTTTAATATGAAAGTCAGAAATGTTCTTTGCACTGAAATTTAATTAATCTTAATTAAAAACCCTTTCTTTGAGGATATCGTTCAAAACATCTGTTTTGTTGTGTAAAAATGTGTAATTACGTTTTTACTAAACAATCTTAATTATATTTAGAAAGTTGTTTTATTCATTTTGCATATTTATTTATTTTTGAGTTCTAAGAACTTAACCTGAACTTTTCTTTTCACCATTATGCTCATATTTATGTTAATACATAATTTACAAATATGGGGTAAAGCTATTCTAAGCCGACTCTAAACAGAAAATAAAGTTCTTATAACTTATTAAAGTACTTCTTTCATATAAAAGAATTTGATAGCCATAATTGGCGCTGGGTTTCAATTCCACCTGACTTAATAATCTATACAAAATATTCACAGGGAAGCTGGTGGAAACCCTTGATAAGCCGACACTACAAAGCCTACCAATATTATAATCAATCGAGACATACATTCAATACATATACAGTATTAATTACTAATATTAATTTAAACTTTGGTCTGCTCAATTATGATTCCGGAATGTAAATAACATTACGCACCACATATGCCCACATTAAACGACTGAATTAATAATGGATTGCGATATCATTATTAATCGCTCCAATTTTGAGTTGATATTGATATCATCTTTCATGTTGGGTAATTTAATAGTATTGGAAAATTGGAAGCTTGTGATGTGCAAAATATATTTAGTTAGTTAGTTATCTCTTCTTCAGGTATACTTAAAGAAAATTCATGATTTGATGTTGTTATTAGTGATTTATTTGTGGTTATTAGATAAAACCCAACTATAAAGGACGCTTTATTGCGCTCTATTTCCCATCTTACTTTCCAATAGTGGGAAACGATTTGGTGCTTAAGGAAATCTCTTATTTTGGACAATCGAATTGATTTTTTATATATGACATTGACCTGTTATAAGAACTACATTTAACGGACTGATCACGATTTTTAGGATTTCCAAATCTAAAATTAGATAAATATAGATGACACAATGTTTTTAATTTATGATTAATGCAAATAAAATTTAAGCATTGCACAGAATTTACAGAGAATAGCATTATTAATAACGATATTTGCATGTTATTGACGTAAACATGTCTACGATTTGAAGAAACAAAGCATTCGCGTTTATCAATATGACATAACCAGTTAACCAGCCTTTGTGGATCGCTCGCTACTATGGACGAACGAATGATACAAGAACGATTACTAATATGTTTCGGAAAGAGGAGGGAGGAGTTCCAAAGGAAGTACTAATTTTTTGATCATTTCGAGGCATTTTGTTTTATTTTTTTATCATAAATATAATATTATTATTTATACATAAATGTATTACCATTTGATTTTCAGCTATTCGGATAATTCAGTTTGCATATCGTGCCAAGCTGAGCTAAGACTTTTTTGTTTATTGTGAGTTTGTTATTCTGAGTATCCGATAAATGCGGATGTAGCCGACTGCTCTACCACCATATATTATTTATGTTATCGAGGGAATTATAAAATAAAATACTAAATTGGGTTATATAGTGAAACCGAATTGACAAATAACCCTTTCACCATCTGATCATGAAGGTAGTAAATAAGAAAAAAAACTAACTTATGTGAAAGAATTTACATTTAAAATGATGAATATGGTTTCCCAAATTTTTCTATTTACTATTTCTTCCGATATAACATTTTATTCTAATTACTGTGTAATGGACTTGTTCCTACGTCAGTACGAGTATCTATATTGTCAATAACAGTGTGCTGATAACGGGTTGATGTCCGCGACAGCACTCGTCAGCTAATTAGTCAAGCGTGCTGTCATAGAACATACACAGTTCTGTTGTACTTATTGTTAACTATATTGTTATACCACACAGTGTATATAACAACCGTGAAAGGAAATATAGAACCAATGGAAATGCTATTGTAATTATATAATATAGTTCAATTAGGTATACATTTGTAAAATAAATCAAATTACACAATTAATCAATACTTACAGCAAAAATCTGACAAGTTTGTTTTAAAAAGTATTTAATTTTCGATATTTTCAACCAAGTACCTGCGAATTTTTACAACTGTACTATGATCTATGATGATGATAGATTATGATATGATCGATATTACAGTGCATCTAAACTTGGCATTAGTTTCGATTTCTACCTTTTTTAGGCGAACAATATTTAAACAATAATTTCGACGGTTATCTTTTTGGTGGGATTAAATTAATCGCCAAGTTAGTTTATTTTGTGTAGTAAGGCTTTCCATTTTAGGCTAGTCTGAAAGATATCGTTTTCAGTGATAAAACCGCTTGTTTGTACGTTTTCTTTCTAAACCTGTATTTTTAAATATTTCTTTTGTGGTATGCGACAAAGAGTTTTCAAACAATTCTAAATGTGGCCGTTTTTTACTTATTAATTTGACTTACAGTAGTTGAGTCCAAATTTCAATATAAAAATTTTCACGAATCGTATAACGTTTGTGTGTTACAAGGAAAACAATTACTAACTATGAAATCACAACAAAATGTAACGTACAAAATACATTCGTCAAAATATCCTCAGCTCGGAACCCCTCTTCCATCATACTTACTTCATGTAGCGATCAGCCTAAGTGGATTAGTTCGTCTTAGCGTCAGGGACCCGGGTTCGATCTCGAAAACGCCCTCTTTTAATACTATAAGTACGTGCATGCCGATTTGTTATTTTTTCCACGAACGATAGAAGACAATAAAATATAAATAAAGTTGAACTATGAATCACATATTTATTTTACAATTTATACATACAATTTTAAACTGAGTTTATTTTATGAATTCTCTGAGGAATTTGGGCGAGAATGTGTGTATGAGATAACGTGTCATAATTTTGCAGCTATTTTTTGCTATAAAGCTACACAGTTTGGGCTTAGAAAAGCACCACCCCGTTTCTTCCCGTAGGTGTAAGTAAGAGGCGACTAAGGGTATTTTGGGCGATGCGGTTGGAGATGCATTGCCAATAACCTTTATTTTACCATCTTTTCCCCACTTAAATTCCAAAATTGGCTGAGGAATTTCTAATTCCTTAGCTTTGGGTACCCCTACTTGGGATTTATAGCCGTGAGTACACGTATGTATGTATGTTCTTTTGCTAATATTGTTTATTAGGATGGTAAATGTTGAGGGAAAATAGAGTCTCTTACTAAAATGCCAACAAAGCAAAAAACAAACTCTACGTGAACAAGTTATAAAAAGTATTTTATTTATTACTTTAAATTTTAAATATTGACTAAAAAATTTATTTATATCACAAACCATTTAATGAAAACCTGAACGTTCGTCAAGTCCGCGTTATGTCAGTGCTATTTGAAGATGTATGTATACGCGCGGCGGCCGGTCGCTGCGGGACGCCGCCGCCGCCGTCTGCACCCAGCAGCAGTTTGTTTTCCATCTCTGGAGTATTAGTTTACTCTGTTTTCATACGGCACTTCCTCGTTTTGCTGAAAACTTTTCTAAAATTGGAATAAAAATGAACACGGTTTTATTGACAAACAAAATGTAAAACGAAATGATGATATAAAATTTTATATTATTTGTCAAAAAGTGTAGCTACAGCTTAAAACATTAAGGTTTACCTTTCGCTTTATTATAAAAATAAAAAGGCTTAAGGGCTTAAATCGCCCTATTTTAGCAATAAGATGGCCTGTTGTACTTCACTGTAAACTGTTCGATTATTTTTTATAAACAATTTAGTTTGATGTGCAATAAAAAGTATTTCTATTCTAAATGGAAAATTGCTTTTTTTGCGGTCTGTACATATTAACATAACATATACTCACGCCATTGGTTCCCATCGGGGTAAGCAGAGACTATCGATCGCAACTATGAACGACCCTGACAAACCTCTCTAGCTTCGTTCAAATCCATCAATCTTCTCATACGTGCTCTTTTATTATTCATACTTCGACGTGCTTATATATAATAACAGATTTTTATAAATATAGTTAGCGGTGATCATAATTAAAAAAACAAGCTTTGTTGTCTAATTCGGATATTAATATAGTCATGTATTAACAAGTGTTTCATTTTCTGTTTTGATCCGCGAGCGCTATGAAGCCCTGCAGCATTGAAACTTTACGAATAAAGTTAGAATGATGTTCACTCTCAAAGGCAAATATGACCCATCTCAAGAAAAGTTAATAACTCCTTTTAAATTAAAATGTTCACTCTTTTGCAAAATATTTGCTACTGTTATGTATTTTAGAGAAAAAAAATATTTGTATTTTCCTTGTCGCTGTACTTCTTTATATACATATATATACTCACGGCTATAAGTCCTTAGAACGGGAAGTCAGAGCTAAGGAAAAACAAATTCCTCAGCCACTTTTGTAGAATTTAGTGGGGAAAAGATGGTAAAGTAAAGGTTGTTGGCGATGGGCCTCAAACCGCATCGCCCAAAAATCCCTTATTGTCCCAATACCGTTATTCGCCTCTTACGTACACCCATCGGTAGAAACGGGGTAGTGCTATTCTAAGCCGACACTACACGGCTGACTATCATTTCATATCATGGGTGAGGTGTCCTAGCCACATCGCCCAACAACGACTTAAAATGCCTCACCTCGCTCTACACCCGCAAGAAGGAATAGGTTAGTGCTACTCTTAGCCAACACTACACAACTGTTGTGGCAATCGCTGATTTTATCTTTATTTGGCAACTTACATTATATAAATAGCTAAATTTCTACCCGTGGGTAATCGTAAGAGGCGACTAAGGTTAAAGGGGCTTTTTAAGTGGTTTTTGGGCGATGTTGTTGGAGACCCGTCACCAAAATCATTTATTATTACCATCTTTTCCCCAATCAACTTCCATAACATAAACGTTCACGCCGAATATCCCCGAAGGGGTTGACAGAGTTACTAATATATTGGATTGAATCAGGCGTTACTTTGCGGAAATCCATAGCAATACTAATATTAATAAATTTCTTCGCTTAATTCCGCTAAATAATACCTGCAGTCTTCATGCAACATGCACTGTGCACCGCCCGCCCTCCCACTTACAAGAAATCGAAAAGCAGACAATGCACCACACACACATCCGCAAGCGAAAACCACAGGCAACCACAAACATGCGACGCGTTTCGACTCAACACGAGTCATTGACGAGCAGTTAGTAGACAGTTCGGCAGCTGACCACCGAGTGCCCTCGAGGCACTGGTATGCTTTTCGATTTCTTGTAAGTGGGAGGGCGGGCGGTGCACAGTGCATGTTGCATGAAGACTGCAGGTATTATTTAGCGGAATTAAGCGCAGAAATTTATTAATATTAGTAGAGTTACTAATACTTCTGAACATCACGTGACATTGTCACCTAGTGTTCAGAGTACCCACGTTTTGCATGGACAGTGTACTCACGTGAGGGCAGGCCTATCGCCGTTTTGTGCGAATACACTGTCACATGACTAAGTACAACTCAGCCATGTGGGTTTCCTCACGATGTTTTCCCTCACCGTTAACAACCATGATAAATTAACCACCCATATGTCTTTAGAAAAGTCAAATTGGTGTAGGCACGACCCGAGATTTAAACACTAGTCGCTTGCACGTTAACTGGTGTAACACATTGAGCTATAACTCAGCAATGTGGGTTTCTCACGATGTTTTCATCATTATCTATATTGATATTTTGTCATTTAACGTATTTTTTTATTTATTTGTTTTATTACTTACAATAAGAAAAACTAAACTTGGAGTAAACTTGTCTCAAATTTATGCTAATAACTAAGCCGAGATTCATCCTGGGATTAATTCCCTCAGATTTATTACCCTCCAGACGCGACTGAGATTAAAAGTTACATCGACTGCCACAGACTAAGTAACACCTATACAACATATTTTCAAAAGCTGTATTTGAAGGAAAACCTAGTACGTAGTTATTTTAGACTGTGATGCAAGGTATTAAAACTTTTGCTGGAATCGTGTGTCTATGTGTTAATTAGTTTTTAGTTCAGTTTGTTTGAAATATGCTCTGGTTTTATACGACTTCATATTCTCTAGCTCGCTTGATCCCATACCTTGATATTCGAAGTTAAGGTAACTTTGATCCCAACTTATTTGCAAAAGGGTTTTTCCAAATTGATTGTCAGATCCCACAAGTCCTTAGCCACTGTTAAATAAAAAATTCATGATATCAAGAATCTGTCTATCATTCACATATCATTATTATTAAATATAATAACATTTTCTTTCTTTATGTGTTGAATGATATATATTTTTTTAAATCATTAATATTAGTTTTCTTATCTGTTGCTGCTGTGAAGTGTCGGCTTAGAATAGCACTACCCCATTTCTAACCGTGGGTGATCGTAAAATACAAAAAAGGCTATCGGGGCTCTTTAAGTGATTTTTCGGCGATGTGATTGGAGTGGAGACCCATCCGAAATTGGCTGAGAAATTTCTTATACCAAAGCTGGCTACCCCGTTTAGGTATTTATATGTATGTATGTATGTAGGAACATAACGTATAATACTCTCAAACTCACGTTGTTGTAGGGATCTTTACCACCAATCTTCTCAGGATATTTTACCTTATCAATTGGTCACAATAACTAGAATATAGTGGCACATTTGTACGAGCGTGATAAAATTTAATGGCTCTGTCTAGTACCCGGTCAATTGTCAGGAATGTGGTTCGCATCTTGCAGGCGTATTTAGCATTCGTATTGGGGCTGCATTGCGAACTCATTCTACGGAATAAATGATACTTAATAGATAAAATTATATTATTGTAAAGATAGGGAATGGAATAATTGTATTGGTAATTTATTTTATTATGAGACTTGCGTGTGATTTCGTCTAGGATTTAGAATCTCAGTAACATATAAATGAATAGGTAGATGTCTTGTGCGTATATATACTATATGTAGATGCCATGTAGTGTCAGCTTCGTATTGCACTATCCGATCTCTTCCTGTAGATATCATACAGGTTGATCAAGGGTACGATACTTTTTGAATATTTTTGGGGATATTAGTCCGGTATCAAACAAATATTGCGTGCATCATTAAAGTTTACATACATACATAAACTCATGCCGTTTATTCCCATTGGGGTCGGCAGAGACTATCGATTTCCACTTGGACGATCCTGACAAACCTCTCTAGCTTCGTTCACATTCATCAATCTTTTCATGCATGTTCCTTAATTCTTCATACTTCGGATACCTGCCTTTTTGAGCACATTTGTTATTTGGTCCAAATGTGTCCTCCAAGGTTGTCCTCTACTAACACTACCTTCCACATTAACGTTATAGATCTAATATTTTGGGAAATCCAGTTTAAAAACAAATACTGCGTGCGTAATCAACATTTATACTTTTTAAACAGTTTATCCACCTAGGCTTTTAACTGTATTAGTATTTCTCGTAGCAATCGAAATGAAAAGGAAATATTTTGATTACTCCAGTTTGGTAACGTTTTCAGTTTTGCAAATTCAAATATGGAATATGACATCGTCACGTGTCGCTCGCCGCTCGAAATTCAAAATGTTCGATTGACGTTCCAATTTTAAAACTGTTTTCTTTTTCAAAGAGCGTTCCAAATTTTTGCTGGCGCTTCGATATTTGAATTTTCGTTCAGTTCGTTTATATAAGCTGAAGCTACACTTCAGCTTAGAATTGCACTAACCCAGTTCTTCCTGTTAATGCTTGACGATTAAGAATATTGGGGCTTTTTATCATTGATGGGCGATTCGGCTGAACATCCACCACGTTTTTTATTATTTTACAGTCTTATCTTCACGCAACAGGCTAAAAAATTTACTTTTAAAAGCTGTAACTACTTCTTTTTGGGTTTACTGCTGTTATTCTAGTTGTCTTTGCTTAACATTTTTTTTGCAAAATTAATCCTCTTAAATAGGCGTACTGGTACTTCTGTAACTTATATTTTAGGACCAAAACTGGTATTTTTTTGTAATTCTTTAAAGACGAGTTTGTAAAATTAGAATTTATTGCACTGACGGAAGATATTTTTCCACACTTTATTAAACATTTTTCAGAAGTGTTAGTTCAATTAAGGTTAGCATTAGTTTATGACATCTTAATAACGAAAGGATATATTAAGATTATCAAAACTTTGCCATTCAAACTTAACATTGATTCATTCTTCGTTGTCATAATAGAAACTTTAAGTAGTTTAAAATATCGCTCAGACATTGTTTGGTTTCCAATTTCATCACAGCTCTATTGCGCTTCCGTTATTCATGATTCACTGTTGCTAGGAAACCTCAGACGGCAGTACCTTATATGTTTACGACCCTATATATAACATGAGCAGACAGGACAGCCAATTTGAGGATCACGCTAGACTTCACACCCTACGGATATCCTACGGAGCTTGCAGACGAACTGCTAAAACTCTATTTCGGTATCTCGCATATTCATTCATAGAACAGATTTATATTTAAGAACTGGGAATAGAAAAACAGAAAAAAAAAAAAAAACTCAAAGTTATACATCGATGCTTCCGATCTATCAAGGGTTTTTCGAATTCTACTACACGAATAAAGATATTTTAAAACTAAACTGTTTTTTTGGTATCTTTTACAATATTATTTTTTCTCTTTTTATATTTTATTACAAATTGTGTGTATATTGTCAGTTTATGCAGCGAATAAATCACTTTCTTTCTTTTCTTCTTTTCTGAAAAACCTGTGAGAATGTTCTTTAAGAACTCACATGATAGGTTACAGGCAGTTTGATGGCTTTGGACAGATGATTTGCTGAATGATGAATGTATGAAAGATTGATGAACGCTAGTCGTTATTTGAAAGGTTATCTGCCTACCCTGATAGGAACGAATGGCGTGATTATGTATGTTTGCTCAAAAGTAAGTACAAAATTCTCAAACTTTTATCTTTTCACGTTTTAATTAAAAGAGCTTCAAAAGCGTATTTTTCTGATTAGTAAACTATATTAATTTTTAACTTTTTAGTACTGAATCAAGTAAAGTTATTTAACCCTAGCCAGGATAATGGGATGAACCTACAAAATTATTACATTGCCGCTGATTCTTGATAAGTGTACAAAGTTTGAATTAAATCGGTCCGTTTAAAGTGGGTCAAATCGAATTTAAAAGAGTCGGTTACATATATACTTACAGCTAATATAAGCGTGTAAGTAAAAAGGATAAAAATGGAAAAAAAAACTACTATTAGGTATCGTAATACCAAAATTGTTTTGTACCATTTACTCTAAAAACTACTCCTATTAAAAGTAATGCGCTATATTCAAGTAATAAAAACAAATTCTCAAACAGCAGTTAAATGTAATTTTACTTTTTTAATAAGAATGAATGAACCTTATTAACATTTGTAGGTCAAACGTCCGAAACAGACGTAGAGTTTCCGAAGAAACACCGCTTTTTCGTTTCGGAAAGAGTTGATCTCAAAAACAATCCCAAATTATACTCAGCGTTTTAATTAAAATCAGGGTCTTTCAAGAGCCAACAAATTTCTATAAAGATTATTTAATATTCGTCTGTTTGTCAATATTAATACATTAAAGAATATAATATGCAGAAAATTTTATACCCTTTATCATTTGACATTTTCAGAAACAGATTCTGATTTCCAATTTAACCTAAATCCTAACTAAAATAGTTAAGTACGTAGAAAGTAGTAATCTGTTCACTTAGCATTTGTTATTTTAACTAGATGGGAATAAATGCTTAGCGATGCCACATTGGAGCGAAGTTTTGTTTATAATAGTTTTCCATAGACCTAAGTGGGAAACTGCTAGGCTGATTATTAACTCTCCGTCACAACCCGGTACTCGATGCTTAAGCTCATCATACAAAGTTTGTTAGAGATCGATCCAGTCGTTTAGGAGGTCTTAAGTCACAAGCGAAATACAAAAAACGGTGGTAAATGGAGCTTGGCTACAATGAATAACAACTTAGTGATTTCTAAGTACTATTTTTCAAGTTGTAACTAAAGGTAAAAACTCGACCCTAAGATTTCACTTTCTGTCACCAGGTTGTATTTAATAGACCGATTTAGTTTTTATTTCCATAGCTCAAGTGAAGCCAGGTGAATAAAAGAGTCCAAAGAAACAGATAAGGGTCATTAAGATCTCATTCCTGAACGAAATCATCATTATCCTTTGGGAACGAGTTTAGGGGCATTCGTTTATTTCGGTCGGAAAGCAATTTTTCGATCTCTACTGATGCGTATTTAGGATCATTTGTTTAATTTACGAGTTTGAAGAAAGGGTTCTCTGCAATCAACTTCAAAGCTGAAAATAGCATTTAATGTAAAAATAGCGTATTGCTGTATCCACAGTGATTATTATTATTATTATTAGATGGGCGGTAAACGCCACGGGTTTCCGCACTGAGCCCGGCATGGCAGGCCATTGTGCGTGGACCAAATGGTCATTTAATTCTCCCAACCTAATTCCGTCCAGAAGGCGAGTAGCTTATCCAGGTCAGCTACTGCCTCTGGGAGCGACTTTATGGTTCCTATTGTGTTATAGCGGATATCGGCTACCCCAGTGCATTCCTGGAGCACGTGAGCAACCGTTTCGTCAGCTTCCATGCACGCTCGGCACATGGGGCTGTCGGTAATGCCTATAGTGTATAAGTGTTTATTTAGTGTGGTACCACAGTGATAATAAATTGCTAGAAGTATATGCATTCATACCATAAATAATATGACACCTTCTTAACGAAATACATATATACATATACTCACGGCTATAAATCCCTAAAAGAGGAAGTCAGAGCTTAAAAAATACTTATCTCATTTATTCTCTATACTCGCTCTATTCTATCTTTACTTAGATTATTTGCGTATTAAATATATCAATGGGTATCCATTAGTCCAACAAGCGACTAACTTACAAATAAAAACATTCATAAGAACAGAGTTGGTACGTTGCAGAACTTAAAGGGCACGTTTTGAGTAACCTCGCAGTGAACTTTATATTAATGATACCAATGTTAAAGATCATAAACTCGTCAATATATTTCGGTTAAAAGAAACACACAACACAAAGATATTTTACAAATCAACTGTCTGTCAAAATAAACAACCGTTGCTATGAAACACAAAAATACCAAAGACCTATAAAATAATAATTTATCCAAATAGGTTGCACAACGCGACTTCACTGTAACACCTTCTCTCGTTGTAAACCTATATCATTAACTAATCTTTGTATTCTTGGTCTTGGCAAGGCCTTTGTAAGTAAATCCGCTAGCTGTCGTTCTGATGATACTTTCTGTATCAATAAGTTACCAGCGTTCACTATTTCTCTCACAAAGAAATGTCTTATTCTGATATGTTTAGTACGACGATGAAACTCTGGATTCTCGGCCAGTCTTATTGCAGCTTCATTGTCAATTCGAAGAACTGGCAATCCTTCTAACTTCGTTAAAAATTCCAAGAGTCGTACCAGCCAAACAACTTCTCTAGTAGTCTCACTAGCAGCAACAATTTCGGCTTCGGTAGTAGAGATGGCTACACTGGTTTGTCTCTGGCTAAACCACGAAATAGCTCCTCCAGCATACATGCACAAAACTCCAGATGGTGTTCGTCCAGTACTTATATCTCCACCATGGTCTGCATCACTATAACTTTCAAGAACTCTCTTATGGTTTCCTCCGTATATGATGCCCATGTCCGGTGTGTACTGTAAGTATCGAAGTATTCGTTTCAGCTTCAAACAATCTGCCTGCGTTGGGTTTTCTAGATTTCTTGACACAACGCTTACAGCATATGCAATATCAGGTCTTGTTCCATCCATCAGGTATGCTAACGCTCCAACGACTTGTCGATAATTTTTCTTCATAAAGTCATCTTCATTTTGTTTATTCTGGATAACGTCTTCTTTGATGATTGGTGTTGACACTGGTCGACACTCTTCCATACCAAATCGCCTTAATATCTTCTTTGCATAAGAAGTTTGATGGATTCTGATTATACCTTCTCTGATTTCAATCTCTATCCCAAGATAAAATGAAGCTGGTTTGACAGTTATTTTAAAGCGTTCCTTTAATTCATTCAGGAATTCATCTATCAGCTCCTGACTTGTAGCAGCAACAAGACCATCATCTACGTAAAGAACCACGACTAGTTTCTTGTTGTTCCTTTCACGTTTAAATAGACAAGGATCTGCCTCACTTACTTCAAAACCAACTTCCTTGAAGAAATCAAATATTGTTTTATTCCAGCACCTCGGTGCTTGCTTTAACCCGTAGATACTCTTTTTCAATAAACATACTCTACCAGATCCATCATCATAGCCTTCTGGCTGTTTCATATATATCTCTTCATTATTAAGAGATCCATATAAAAATGCAGTAGTCACGTCAAATTGGCATAATGTCATATTTTCGTTAGCAGCAATACTCAAAAGAGTTCTCACTGTTGACATTTTGGCAACTGGGCTAAAAGTCTGATCATAATCTTCACCTTTTCTTTGACGAAAACCTTTTGCTACCAACCTTGCTTTGTACTTGTCAACAGACCCATCAGCATTCAGTTTAACACGAAATACCCATTTGCATGGTATAGCCTTTCTGTGTTTTGGTAACTTAACTAATGACCATGTCTCATTGTTTTTCAGTGACTGAATTTCGCTATCCATAGCTTTCATCCACAATTCTTTCTCTGAACACGTTGCTGCCTCCATATATGTATTAGGCTCAGCCATCGTTGTCATTATGAAGTCTTTGAATCTTACTGGTGGTTTGAGTTGTGACCGATCTCGTAAAACTCTTTCAATGATATTATCATTCTCGTCATCCACGTTTTCATCATCCTCATAACTATTCCCCCCTGATTCAAATAGTTCTTCATTAATCGCATCGTCAAACTGGTTCTCATCATTAACATTCTCAATTGTATCATCTCCCGTTTGCACGACGTCAAAA
The DNA here is from genome assembly GCA_963576735.1 of Bedellia somnulentella. Classification (NCBI taxonomy): domain Eukaryota; kingdom Metazoa; phylum Arthropoda; class Insecta; order Lepidoptera; family Bedelliidae; genus Bedellia; species Bedellia somnulentella. The sequence continues at coordinate 19,949,859 of OY755176.1, forward strand.
TGATCCCTTCTTACATTTGAGGCTGTAACTTCATTACCAGTATCTTGAGATTTATTGTCGTTACGAAGAGAAATCTCAATCTCACCACATTCTTTTCTATTATCTACCTTGTCTAAAACATCAAGAGTAGACCTAATAGGTTTTTCATCAAACGTTACATCCCTTGACCTAATTAGAAAGTTTGAAGTCACATCCCAGAGCCTATAGCCATCATCATTGTCATACCCAATCAGCACACATTTCTTTGCCTTTTTCTGTAATTTCTTCCTTTTGGGCTTAGGTACATGTGCGTAGCATGTTGAACCTATAATTCTGAGATGCTTAATCTGAGGCTTTTTGTTCAACCACAATTCATACGGACTCTTGTGTTCAATCAGAGTTGGTCCAGTTCTGTTCAATATGTAGACAGCTGTATGAACCAGCTCAGCCCACAAATTTTCTGGTAACTGTTCATGTGCATAGCACGTGCTGATTCAACAATCGTTCGGTTATCTCTCTCACTACAGCCGTTCTGCTCTGGTGTATACGGCATTACTAACCTTTGATGTATTCCATAATACATTAACTCATTCTTGACTTTTTCATTGTTGAATTCTCCACCGTTATCGCTAAGGAATTCTTTTACAGTATGTCCCACTGTTTTTACTTCAGCTAACATCTGCTTTAGCTTCATATGTACTTCAGACTTTTCTTTCATGAAATATACATAACGGTAACGGGTATATTCATCTTTGTACAGCACAAAATATCTGTATTTGGAGTATGAAGACGGGAAAGGCCCGCAAACATCTGAGTGGATTCGTTCACCCGGTGAAGTTGCCTTCTCTCTAACTCCGAATTTCTTCCTGTGTGCCTTTGCGAATATGCAACCTTCGCAGAGCTCTCCTGTTTCTTTCGTCTTCAGGTCAAATTCTCTTTCTATAAGACTTTTTACGTGCCTTTTATCTTGGTGGCCAAAACGTTCATGATAGAGCTGCAATGTATCTAGTGCATTCACATCTGCTTCCCTTGGTCGAACTGCAAAACACTCTAATTCATATAATCCACCATACCTCTCTCTTTTCCCAGTAACTGTAACCTTTCCATCGACTTCAATTATACACGACGTTACATAAGACTTGAAGAGACTTTTTGGGTTTCTATCTTGAGTAGCAAGAACAGAAAATAAATTCTTTGATATACTTGGAACTAGCCAGACATCACGTAGAAAGAAATGTCCTCTGGCTTTGGTATTGAATCGTATGGAGCCTTTACCTAAAGCCTGAATCACCTTACCATCAGCCGTTGTAACAATATGAGGTACGGAAAAATGTGTAAAATCTTCGAAAAGATCATCTCGCATCGTTACATGATGAGTAGCGCCATTGTCTACATACCAGTGGTCACGATCAGATGTACAACCATCCGTATTATTTATTTCAACAAGCATCAAACTACTTGCTTGGCCTCTTTCTTCGCGATTTTTTCTCTTAGGACAGTCTCGTTTAAAATGACCAACTTCATTACAAAAATGACACTTGTACGTCTTAGTTGTCTTTCTTACACTGACTGGGGTCCGACTCGGTTCCTTCTTTCCAAGGCATTTCCCCAAAGTTGCCGCCAAAGCCTCTCCGCTTGTGCCTTCGATGCCTTCATGAGCATTTGAAAGTGCTCTCTCATGGGAACATAGTTGACTGGTCAGGTTTTCTATAGTTCTTTGATTTTTCGCCATGAGCATCCAACTTGATTTGAATGAAAAAAACTCCTCAGGCAAAGTGTCTAGAATCTTGCAGATTAAGAGAAGTGCAGGCAATTCTCTTCCTTCATCTTCTTTAATAAGCTCACTATTCAATTTATGCCAAAGATTTTTCAATTTTGACACATGTGTTGCGATGTCGTCATTTTTATCTTTTTTTAATCTGAAGAACTCCATACAATTATTGTATACCCGATCCTCATTTACACGGTCGTAGAGCCTGTGAAGCTCGTCCCAGACGTCTTTAGGATGGGAAAACCTTAAAACTTTGTCAAGCGTTTCATCCGAAATATTATTTGTTATAATGAGTAGCGCATTACTTTCCTTTATTAAATAATTGCTTAACTCCTTTTCATAACATGCCAAGGCTGTTGCAGTTACACCATCAGCATCCCCGTTGACAGCTGCAGGCCTCTCAGGCTTCCGAGTTTTACCTTCCACAATATCCATGAGACCGTCTACACCGCGCAGCATTGCACACATACGGTATCTCCATGATATCCAATTAGTACCATCAAATTTTTGAATTGAAATTTTACATATTTCCATTTTCAATTTTTAGCATGGACTAGGGCACATAACCACTTAAAGGGCACGTTTTGAGTAACCTCGCAGTGAACTTTATATTAATGATACCAATGTTAAAGATCATAAACTCGTCAATATATTTCGGTTAAAAGAAACACACAACACAAAGATATTTTACAAATCAACTGTCTGTCAAAATAAACAACCGTTGCTATGAAACACAAAAATACCAAAGACCTATAAAATAATAATTTATCCAAATAGGTTGCACAACGCGACTTCACTGTAACAGCAGATGGCATATTTAGTTCAGCATGGTACTACTTAAAACTTATACAATGGAAACTAAAAATGTATATAAAAAAAGAAATATTGTATTTATTCATTGCCTAAGGGCACATCTATAACAAAAGGCAAACAATTTAAAAAATATTATCACAAATTTAACGAAAACAAACAACAACAACAACAAAAAGAAATTAAAAATACCACTAAAAAGGAATAAAAGCACACAAAGCAAAGAACGGATTCTGGCTCAGCATTATTTAAAGGCATTTGCCTTTAAAAACTGATTTTCAGCCAAAACCATAATATGTCACGCCAATTTACAACATAATTGGGAATAACTAAAAGCTTATTAAGTTTCAACTTAGAACTAGATGTTATATTAAAAAAATAAAAAAGCTGTGTAGTGTCAGCTTAGAATAGGACTACTCCATTTCTTCCGGTGGGTGTTCGTAAAGAGGGGACTAACGGTATCGGGACGATGTGGTTGGAGACCCATCTCCAACAACTTTTATTTCACCATCTTTTCCCTACGCATCTTCCAAAAGTAGCTGAGGAATTTCGAGTTTTCTAGCTCTGGCGAAACCTTCAGGGGATTTATAGCCGTGAGTATATGTATGTATGTATCTATGTTAAAAACTTGAGCAGAAATTCAATGAGTGCCTAAATTTATTCTATATTTAATTTAATTCATCATATTCAGCCATTAGATGTCCCCTGCTGGACATAGGCCTCCCCAAGAGATCTTCACAAATACCTGTATTGTCCTCATCTATCAGCTTCACGCAAGTCATCGGTCCACCTTGTCTGACGTCTACCCACGCTATGTCTTCTGGTACGTTACCGCTACTCCAGAACCTTCGAGCCTTTCGAGCCGAGGAAAATAATGTCTAATTGAATAACGTTATTTTTAGAGGGTTGTTGTTAATTCGTCCCAAAGTAAATTCGTCACATTTTGTAAACTCCATACTTTGAAGGTCTTGTAAGTAGATGTAGTAGATAATTCATTTACTTTTTACGTTTAGTGTAGTAATGGAACTAAGAAGAAGCATCAAAGTAAATAAGGTCTTAGCCGGCACAATGCGCGGCTAATCCGGTGACGTGCGCAAGATAACACGTTACGGAGCCACTGGTCTGGCAAATTGGTTGCAGCGCGGTGCGGTGGTGCGACCTGCGGCTTGTGATCTGGGAGGATCATCCTGCTATCATTATTAGGTAAAAAGAACAAAAAAGTATGGTTCTCTATGCATACATACACATAAAATTAGTTTCTGTAATATTAGATTAACTGCGTTTTATTAGTCGCATATATGGGTATTTAAATCACAAATGTTCAAATCTGGATACAGCGCCAAACGTATGCAAGGATCGCAATGACAATCAATTTTCGATTAGAAAATATCTTTTAAAATGTATATCTTCTGTCTTGTTTGAACTGGCGAAAGCTCTATCATACACTTTTTACAGTTAAGCTAAGTTACGAAAGAAACATGATTTTCTTGCCTTTCCTACAAATATACAATGAGTATTGAGCCATAAAATTACAAGATACTTAGTTAGTATAGTTAGTAGTAGATACATACTTACGTCATTAGTTTCAATATAGGCAGGTAGAGACAATTAATCGTCACTTTACTATTTATTATATTATTTTAAAACCGTTTTTTGTCGATCAATTTAAATAGAAAAATATATAATTCAAAATAATAAAATAAGCTATATTGAATTTTCAGCTCATGACTCACAACAGAGCCATCACTTAACAATGGTAATAAAATTTAATGAATCTTCCGTTCGGAAATCTTCATTTGATGCCGAAATTACAGGAGCAATATTCGGGACGAATCCTTTCCGTTTTATTGTCAAGTAATAAACAGATGCTATTGTTCAATATAATCCCAATTGAAAATTTAACGAGACGACGGTTTAATTAAATTTTAGTCGCGAAGCGTGGGCGAGAGGCTTACTCTCTATGTACCTATGCATGTCTACCTAGCTATATTGTTTAGGAAAAAAATTAGGCAATCGGCAAAAGAATTATGATAACAGAAAAAAACCTTGTTAACAAAACTTTGGGGTAAAAAACTTGTTGTTACCTTTACCTTCAGTCGGTAGAAGTGAATTAAAATAGCATTAACCGAAATCCTTCCGACGGACGGACTTCCCGGGTCATCGTTAGAGATGACTTAGGAGTTCGGGGTTTTCAAGTGGTAATTGGGCGACGTGCTTGGAAACCCAATATCTTTTTTAAAAACAAAACTTTTCAGAATAAAAAAAAAACACTTATTAACTCTATTTACAATTTGATTTCGTAAGTTATAAAGCTAGACGACACAGTTAGTTTGCACTTTGTCGGACATAATAATCATTGTAAGCAGAGAAAATGAACAAATGAAACGACAAAAAATATTTAAAATCCTGCAGAGCTTCCGCAACTTCATTTCTCGCAGCACTATAAAAATCTAGGTCAGGTGGGCTGTACGGTAACCATGATCTTTAGACATATTTAAAACTGTTTTTTTTTAACTTAAATTTTCCTTGTATTTTCTAAGACTTTCACAGTTGCACATTATAATTAAAACAATTATTTACTATTTAGATATTATAACTGAAAAGATTACAAAACGTCGGGATTTAAAAACCCATGTAATAACACGCGATTAAATATCCGAAAGTAAATAGTTCAATTTTCCTGCTACTAAGTGCTTTTTGACATCATGTGTCATATAAAGTGACGTTATAAAATTTTATTCCGAAATATGATATAATTATTAAATAACGTTACGAAAAATCAGCAGTTACAACAAATAGCCAAATATTGATTTACTATAAAATCATATGCTTTTAATAATACCAAGTTGTGTATAACCCTTTGTGGGGTTTTGTTTCAAATTATAATTATTGGAACATAAACGGAATGATAAGAATGCAAATTCTCATTACGTATTGTTGTGAATCTCTTTATAATTAATAATCAGCTAAAACAGTCCATTCACCAACGAAATTTAAAACCTTAACAAGGTACATAGGGTATATATCATCACCCTAAATGTCATAGGCTATGAACAGTGAAGACTAAAGAGCCTAGCAGTTAAACTAGTTTATATTAAGTATTGTCAACCAAAAAATAAAACACCCCTTGATTCTTATAAAGTCACAAATCTGAATCCCAAAGTTGTACAGGTAGGAAGGAAAGCGTGGTGACCGTACATCAGAAATGGGTTAGTATTCTGTTATCTAGGGTAGGTCGCCGCATCATGCCGCAGCACGCGCGAGCTCGGGACTTCACATTATTATCACTTTGCGCGTTATCTCGGAATATTATGTAAGATTACATTGTCCGGCTTATGAGAGATTCCGAGCTAGATTACGATGCAGTAGATATTGTTACAAGTTTCTAACTTATAGATGTTAAGTGTCGATTAAGTTTATTTAGCGATGTTAACGTGCAATATATCTATGTTTTATTTATTTATTTATTTATTTATTTATTAACACAAAAATATAACCATTACAGATAAAAGATCTAATACAGCTATATTACACTACTAATTTATACAGAATATTTTTTAAGCCTACATATACTCTGGATTCTTAAATACTGTTATTCATAACATAAATAATGCAAACTAGCTTTCGTAAGTTCAGCCAGCGTGCACGAAAATATATCAACACGCTCAGATACCTGGTTCATCGCGTTCAATGCACGAGCAAAAGCATTTTCACTGGACAGATTGGTCCGCGAAGATGGAAGTGCGAACAACCTACCCCTGCGCCGTCTCAGAGTACTGCTAGGAACTATGAGTAGGAACTATGTTGTACCCCTTTCTCAATTATTATATAATAATTTTTAATTATGATATGACTACATCACGGTACATACATATAAAAGTGCCCAACGAATTTCTATAATTTTCTTACTCACCTATCATGTCTTTCGCTTTCATAATTCGGCTGGTAAATGTGTTTGGCCGTCATTTATCTAATGTACCATTAGACATAGTAAACAAAATATTTAAGGATAGTAAACTCTGGATTATGATGCTTTCTTTGCAAGTAGTCGTATAAAAAGATCAAACATAATATAAAACCTTTTAAGCGGGTGCATCGTCGGAATGCAGGCTTGAAGCGCTGTTGATATTAAAAGGGAACCGAGTCAGGGCTGCGTACCCGCGGCGCCAGCGTCGTAGGGTCGAGCGTGACAGTGACACTGTCAATGGCTGGCAGCAATAAATGAAACACGAGTGATAGGTCCAGAGCTAAAATAAATTAAATAACTAATATTTATTGTTTGCCTCTTAGTCGCGTTTAAGTATTAATGATGTTTATAATAGACGTACCTAAAAATAAAAAAGAATATGATATAGCAGTATTTTTTCTTATTTTTCTTTTATTTTTAATATTTTGTAATAGGCTAAAACGGCATTGTTTGTTCAATCATCTGTTTATCAATAAATAATCAAATTCTATATTATCATAATACTGGATTTAATATTAAAATGGGTATTAATTGCTTATCGAAATGCCAAAACGTAGAGTTAAAAGTCTCTAAGATAAAAACAAAAAGGTATTAAACTATCTATTACTAAAGTCGCAAAAGAGCCAAACATTTCGTTTGCAGCAATCGTCTCCCGGGCTGGCATTTGGAGATGCCAAAATGTCTCGTATCGGTGACTGGTTCCAGAACCTAATGAGTCGGAATAAGGGCGCCACCCTACCGAGTTGCAAACCTGCACTTAGCACTACTAATACGTATACGAGTGTTGACGTAGCTCTGGTTTTCTTAAGTTGGGACCATTGATAACTAGTTATAGAAAATATTTTTATAGTTTTGCTGCTGCCTTACTTTAATTCTAGTAAACGTCACTTCATATGCTAAAGAATAACATCAATAGTATGACTGATATTTGATGCATGTTAGGTTAGATAAGCAAATTATTTTTTTCAGGATCCTCTAAAGATTAATCCAGCAGACATGTTTTATAAAATTGCCAACCTTACTTCGTATTTTTATACTTAAACAGTTTGAAAAACGAAATTTAATTTCGGCTCAAAAAATGTCAATATAAATATAATTCTTTTCCGGATTATCATTAGAATATTCAGTTGTTTTTTTTATTATAAATACATACATATACTCACGGCTATAAATCCCTAGAGGGGGTAGCCAGTGCTAAGGAATCAGAAATTCCTCAGCCACTTTTGGAAGTTGCGTGGGGAAAACATGGTAAAATAAAGGTTGTTGGTGATGGGTCTCCAACCGCATCGCCCAAAAATCCCTTTAAAAACCACAATACCGTTAGTCGCCTCTTACGTACGCCCACCGGAAGAAATAGGGTAGTGCTATTCTAAGCCGACACTAGACAGTAAATTGTATTTTTTATTGTATAATAATAATAAATACAATATCATGAAATATATCCTAAAGGACGGTACCACAAACGTTACCACAAACTAAAAGCCATCCCAAAATAATAATAATAAAAGATGTATATCCGTGATAGCCCAGTGGGTAGACCACTCGCTTATCGTGCAAACGACTAGTGTTCAAATCCTGGGTCGGGTCTACACCAATTTGTCTTTTCTAATGACATATGTGTGGTTAATTTATCATGGTTGTTAACGGTGAGGGAAAACATCGTGAGGAAACCCACATGGCTGAGTTGTACTTAGTCATGTGACAGTGTATTCGTACAAAACGGCGATAGGCCTGCCCCCTATCACGTGAGTACACTGTCCATGCAAAACGTGGGTACTCTGAACACCAGGTGACAAAGTCACGTGATGTTCAGAAGTATTAGTACCTCTGCCAACCCCTTCGGGGATATTCGGCGTGAACGTTTATGTTTTATGTTATGTATGTTATGTATATCTCTATTAACGGAAAATGGTAAAATTATTAGTTCTCATTACATCTACGACAGGTTCTAAAAATCTTAAGAGTAAGATGATTTCCTGATAACTAACAAAAGAAAAATAGAGTTTGTTTAAATGATATCGTACCTACTCGCGGCTATATATCAAAAAAAATCGTTTGTAAGCATTATTGGCTTTTAAACGGTGATAATATTGAAAAATAAGGATATTTGGCCCAAGGACCACCGGAACAACAAGCCACGGAACGAAATAGTTTAATTACTTTAAACAAGTGTTTAAATAATGTACAAACGAAAACTAGTGCTGTATTTGAGCATAAAAATTTCAACATCAACATGTCCGGAAACTAACTTAGACATGAAGAGAAAGTTCCCAAACTTTGGAAGAAGATGTTCAAGTTGTTTTATTAATTGGGCCCAACCCTTTGGAAGGGCGTACACGTGTTACCTGTTAAGTCCTTCCGTGTCAAACTTACAGTTTACTTTGTGGACTACTCAAAAGATGGTAACGCTCTTCAGTGGTGCCATGCATATAAACATGTACTCACGGCTGTAAATACTCACGGCTGTAAATTCCTTACGAAAGTTAGTTAGAGTTACAGATTACCAAATTTTTAAATCACTTTTGGAACTGGAGTATAAAAAATAATTTAAAATAAAGATTGTTGGAGAGGGGTCTCCAACCGCATCCACCGAAAATCACTTAAAAACACCAATATCATGAGCCACCACCTACGAACAGCCTTGAAAAAGAAATGGGGTTGTACTATACGGCAACCGTGACGTGATAGGCCAGTGGGTAGAACACTCGGTAATCATGCAAACGACTAGTGTTCAAATCCTGGGTCGGGCCTACACCAATTTGTCTTTTCGAAAGACATATGTGTGTTTAATTTATCATGGTTGTTAACGGTGAGGGAAAACATCGTGAGGAAACCCACATGGTTGAGTTGTACTTAGTCATGTGACAGTGTATTCGTACAAAACGGCGATAGGCCTGCCCCCTATCACGTGAGTACACTGTCCATGCAAAACGTGGGTACTCTGAACACCAGGTGACAAAGTCACGTGATGTTCAGAAGTATTAGTACCTCTGCCAACCCCTTCGGGGATATTCGGCGTGAACGTTTATGTTTATGTATACGGCAACACAACACAGCTACATCTACTCCCTTATTTGTGGTAGCCATGATCTTAAAGTATAATATTTACAAATTTTGATTTTTTAATTATTTGTAATAATAATCAGGATTAACCAACGAACATTTTGAAAACCACTTACGTGATAAGTTTGCCCGACGTTTGATTTTCTAATAATTATTTTCCACACCAGTGAAAAGAGACGCGCGGAAGGGTTCAGATAAAATAAGACATTCAGCTTATTTATTTATTAATGCACCGGAGATTTTCTTTTGAGAACAACAAGCATTCATCTACATTCACAAAGAAAGTAATAGCGAACTGAAAGACACCCCTGTCACTTCATATTCAAATAGCATGCATAGTCCCGTGAAGCCTTTTTGAATTTCTTCATGAGGGTCAGAACCTTTGTCAAGGTCTGAGTCTAACGGATTCTTGTTATACCAGACATACCGCAAATTTCCGGAATCGCTTTGAGTTTTGTGTTAGCCTCAAATTGGTTTCTTATATATTTGTTGCTAGGTGGAGGTTGAAATCAATTTTCGGGAACGTCAGACCACTGATTAGAAATTTCTTAGACATTTTGGCAAGTTGATAGAATACGTGTAGCAAATAATTAAATGATCAACTCTTTATTTTCTCAAATATTTTCAAGTAAATTAAAGAAAAGTTTGAAAATATAAAGTGCTATTTAAGTAGAAGAGTAAATTAAAAAGATGTTGAGATAAACAGGTAAATACGAAGGCAGAGAGAAATTCCGCTTTCATATTTAAACTCCATTTAAAAGCCAGTTACAGAACCTTTGTTGTCTGCCACAATGGCGCTCATAGATAATGCGCGCAAGCCTGAAAAGCCGCAAAATTCCGTAGCTTATAAATAAGTTATGGTTCCTACCGAGATTTACTACTGAACCCTAATATTAAATTCTAATAAGATTCGCCGAATCAACATTGTGAATGGCGAAGATAAAGTTGGAGATTCAGTCCTACATTTTGGTGTTTAATAATTTAAACAAAATGCAGATAAATGTTTCAGAGTGTATACTTGTAGTTGTAAAAAAGAAGGTCTAAGATAATGATATGATATCAAATGTAAATGTATGTTATTAGTAAATATATTTCAAAATTTGAATGTTTTTAAAACATTTTGACATAAATTAAATAAAACTGGGTTAAAAAATTGACTTAACTTAAAATGTATTTGTATATTGTTCTTGTATGTGTTGTTGCTACTAAAGGTTTAAATAGGTTTTAAGATAATAATTTAGTGTCTTTTATCATAAATTAGTTTTTAGGAGATAATGCTTATCTAAAATTTTATCATCCAACATTATAATCCTATCAAAATCCCATAAGAGTTATAAGTGGCTACCATGTGATATATATGACTCTCATTACAATGATGATACCATTCAAAGGTTGTCTTAAGGAGATAGCTTTTAGTGATGAGACTGCCCAGTTTACTTCATTTTGTTTATTTTTTAGTTGTGAAATAAAGAATTTTATATGTCCGCCTGATCAACGTTTTTTACTTTTCATTTAGTATTAAAACAATAAGAGATTAAAACAGCCGTGTAGTGTCGGCTTACAATAGAACTACCCCGTTCCTACCGATGGGTATACGTAAGAGGCGACTAACGGTATTGGGGCTTTTAAGGGATTTTTGGGCGATGCGGTTGGAGACCCATCACCAACAACCTTTAATTTACTATCTTTTCCCCACTCAATTTTCCAAAAGTGGATGAGGAATTTCTTATTCCTTAGCTCTGGCTACCCCTTCTAGGGATTTATAGTCGTGAGTATATGTATGTATGTATGTATGAGATTAAAACAAAAAACAATACCTAAATTACTTTAGGAATTTAGGAAAAACACAAATATCACTGAATTTTGCACACTGTTGTTATTTTTATGAAAACTATCAAAACCATCATTCGACTTCCAAAATAACAGTGCTCTTTCAAAAACCATAAAATAACCATCAAACAGTCATTATTGGAGCCCTGACTCATCTGGCACTTAAGACTCCTGCCTACCCCTCGCCATTGTTGACAACTTGATATGCAACGAGGGTAGCTCCCCTAAGATACACGAATCATTACTTTCAGTCATACTTCTTTAACTTGAAGACATCTTCCAAGGGTGCTATGCTAACTATGTAGAACTACCAAAGCACCCCAAGAATATAGTTTCTACCATCCCAATTTCATTAACATTTATGTTGTGCACAGTAGAGATTTACACATCACTGATACGTAAAAAACATTAATTATATTAAAAAAAAATTGCCAGCAGTTTATGATTACTGACGAAGAGATAGAGAAAGAAAAGTGGTAAGAAGTTCCATATCTTTAAAGAAAATTTTGCGATACTAGTTTTTCTGTTATTTATCAATATTTCTTCCTCCATCTTATCAGTTTTCATAACTTATTAACACCATAACTTTGGCAAGCCATCAGTAAAACACCACTAGAGTAATGGCTTTCTTTTCACCTCATATAGATGGCGAAAACGATACAACTAATGTTTTTCAAATTATAATCACAGTTGTCATAAATATAATCCATCTTCACCGAGCGCATTATTTCAATTAGTCCCGCTCCACTCGATCCACGTCATCAAACAAATTCACCAACTAGTGACGCACACAACATCAAGCAGTGGTAGCACGCTGGTTCTTCTCCGAATCTCGAAGTTTTAGACAGTCTTCTCTTTCAGACTTTGGAAGTATCGTATATTATTATCTCATTCTAACTGATGAGTATATTTACAAGCGTGCTACGGCCAAAGAGAACCCCACGGTGGCGTGACGTCACAGCGCATCCTCCTGCAAGCGATTTATGACGTCACGGCCTATTAGCGCACTGCAGCGCGCTCGCAGTTGCAGGGAGAGATTGGGAATTGGTGAACAGATTTAGATCACTTTTAAATTAATCTACTGCTTACTTTTGACAGCTCTAATGAAATATGAAGAGCAATATTTCGCAGGATGAGCATTTTAAAATGTTTTTAAGCTTTCACTGAATTATCAAAGTGACATTGGTCTCATGCAGAGATATAGAATAGATATAATGTAATATAAAATTCTAACCACACATATGTCTTTAGAATTATCATAGAATTTATCATGGTTGTTAACGTTGAGGGAAAACATCGTGAGGAAACCCACATGGCTGAGTTGTACTTAGTCATGTGACAGTGTATTCGTACAAAACGGCGATAGGCCTGCCCCCTATCACGTGAGTACACTGTCCATGCAAAACGTGGGTACTCTGAACACCAGGTGACAAAGTCACGTGATGTTCAGAAGTATTAGTACCTCTGCCAACCCCTTCGGGGATATTCAGCGTGAACGTTTATGTTATGTTATGTTATAAAATTCTAGTGAAATCTATGGACTTATATATTATTTGAATTTCATTGATGTCGTTTTGCATTACATAATAAATATTACAAAACAAACCGAAATACATTTTATAAATCTGACTATGTACGCAAAATTATGATTGTACACTGACATCAACATCAATATACTTTGTGGCAAAATATGATATCTGAAATGCACGGATTTTTAAATTACAAAAGTTTTCCTGAAGTGACTATTCAATGGTTTGCAAATCGCACATTGATTTTCACTATAGGCACGCTTTTGTGTTATGTGTGAAGATATGTGTTTCTTAGCATTGGATTTGTTTATCAGTGTACTTTTATGGTACTCTGAACCAAACACAAATCTTAATTATATATTTAGTAATTTAATATAAAAAATAGTTTTTTGCGACATGATAGTACAGTGGGTAGAACACCCGCCCGAAAACAGAAGGGCGTGAGTTCCAATCCTGGGTCGGGCCTACACCAATTTGCCTTTTCTAAAGTCATATGAGTGGTTAATTTATCATGGTTGTTAACGGTGAGGGAAAACATCGTGAGGAAACCCGCATGATTGAGTTGAACTTAGTCATGTTACAGTGTATTCGTACGAAATAGCGATAAGCCTGCCCCCTATCACGTGAGTACACTGTCTAAGCAAAACGTGGGTACCTTCTCTGGACAGTAGATGGCGCTGCCATGTGAGTTCAGAAGTATAGGTACCTCTGCCAACCCCTTCGGGGTTAAACGGCGTGAACGTTTATGTTATGTTATGTTAGTTTTTTGTTAACGTACAAAAACTATTGAAAAAATGAAGTATAGTTGGTAACAGTGTAATTCACATTATACAAACCTACTCGTATTATAGTATTTGGCATCTAATCCGTTTTAAAAAGATTGTGTGATAGTAATCGTATGGTATTTGCAAGCTTACCCCTGTGGGTCACGGGGTAGATACAAAGGAAAGTCCGGCGAGGGATATGAACACCCCTTATGTTTCATTAACGACTATACCAATACAGAGTTACGCGAGTTTAGACAGCACGCGCAGACACGTGTAGATATTTTGATAGATAATCTATTAAGTATTAAAATATAAAAATGTGGAAGCTTAGATCTTATTTGAATAAAAGATATTGGCCGACTTTACTCTTGTTAGGTATGCTTCGAACTATGTTCCAAAGCTGAAAACGTTTTAAATAAATATACACTCTAACTATAAACGGCTTACGGTCTTTTTTTTTAAATATAATCAATGGAATTATTTCAATCCCATTACCGAGTCACATTAATTTTATTTAGCCTCTTATTAGCTTTTGTGATTAGTTTACTATGGAGTCTGATTCATACGTATCGACACGCGGCACATACGGCCGATTATACATACATACATACACTCACGGCTATAAATCCCTAGAAGGGATAGCCAGAGCCAAGGAAGTCATCAACAACTTTAGGAAAGTTGAGTAGGGAAAAGATAGTAAAATAAAGGTTGTTGGTGATGGGTCTCCAACCGCATCGCCCAAAAATCCCTTAAAAGCCCCAATACCGTTAGTCACCTCTTACGTACACCCACCGGAAGAAATGGGGTAGTGCTATTCTAAGCCGACACTACACAGCAGATTATGTTTCTACGAAATCGATTAAAAATGAAACAACTATATACTGTCGCTTTATACTACACTTATTTTCCCGTAGGTGTTCGTGAGAGACGACTAAGAATTTTATAAATGATCTTTGGGCGATGCTGTTATAGACCCATTACCAATAAACTTTATTTTACAATTTTATTCCCAGTCATCTTCAATAATACTCGTAGTTGAGGAATTTCTTACTGCTGAAGCTCTAGCTATGTATGTACGATAAAAAAAATATTAGAGGGAGAGTTCTAAACGTAGCTAATGCTACATCCTAGTCCAGAGCCGTCCACACAATGACCCCGCGTAAATCTCTGGCCAAGCGCGGACAACGGAATTCATAAATTATGATTCACTTGTTCACTGAAACCTTTTTTTATGACAGAGCTTTGGTTGCAGCCATTTTGTTGGCGGGCTGGCCAACTAGGAAGTGATATATTTATGTGATCGTATCATTTTTAACTGAAACGTTCAATCATTTAGCGATTTTATTACTTTAAAACGACGGAGTGTTATTGATAGCGACTATTTGAAATTATTTATCTTTTTGTTTGCATTCCCTTATATTTTGCATTATATTTTGGGAAAGCATTTAGATAAATTATCTTACTTATCAAATTATATTTGTCTATAAAGTAGATTGTTGGTTCATACAAACAAGATTTTATAATTTTTATTCCTAGCATTATAAGAAGAAGATTCTATTGGCATCACAAAACACAAAAAATAACCCTAGCATAAAAAACGTAAGTAAGACGGAATTTCCAATAGCGAAACTTATAACATGACTACTGTGTAAGCTAAACAGGTCTTAAGTGCCCACACTTTCAGAATAGTCTTATAAACATGTTTTACATAAACAGTGTTTGACTAAAAAAACACAGTTTTGCATAGAAAACATTTCATGCTATAGTGGAAAGACAAATGTATAATTTATACTTATGTTATAAGATCAACTATAATATAACCCGGCTCAAAATAAAAGTGTTTGCGATTTACGACGCGTAAAGGGCGAGGCGGCGCGAAATGTCTTTCATTTCATAAATTTTACCGCTCTCAGACTACAGCGCCCCGCGTCATTACATTGCCAAGAACCCCTTAATTTTGCCACCAATATCACAAACGCTTACTTATATGTATACATTAAATTTCGTGGTATGATTATTTTTAGTTTTAAACCCACTTTTGCAAATGGAAGTATATATAAAAAGGCCAATCATTTAAAACATAATTATTGGCTAGGGAGAGTTAAAACTAAAATCATTAAATAAGATAGTCGTGTCACTAACAAATTAAAGATATATAAATAGTTTTTTTTTCTATTTACGACGTTATTCTCAAATTCTATTGTCAACTTTATTCATTGACTGATAATGATTT
This sequence comes from Bedellia somnulentella, assembly GCA_963576735.1. Taxonomy (NCBI): domain Eukaryota; kingdom Metazoa; phylum Arthropoda; class Insecta; order Lepidoptera; family Bedelliidae; genus Bedellia; species Bedellia somnulentella. The sequence continues at coordinate 19,965,808 of OY755176.1, forward strand.
GACATTTTTAAGAACACCTCAAATCTGTTGAAGACTTACGCCCGATTTCTGAATTGAGTATTCAAGCTGAGAACGACTTAAGTATCGTTTCGTCTCATTCTGTTGCTAAGATTTTAATGCGACAGAACGATACTTAAGTTCTTCTCAGCTGGAATACTCAATTCAGAAATCGGTCGTTACTGTAGAAAATTGTAAGAGCCAAAATACTATCTTCATCAACCACTTCGCATATTTGCATATTTTATTTGCAAGCAAAATATTTAAAAGAAACGTAAAACACAACGCCAGTCGTACGAAAGCCATTTCCTTCTTTATTCAGTTGTCCGTCCGTAAAATCTTTATAGTCCACGATAGTGTGACTTATGTCATTATGGCGGAACATAACTTTGAAATATGCCTTTGTACATTTTTAAATCTACAATTAATTTAATGGCAGGACGCGTGTTAAATGAAAATTTCATTTTATAGCTTATTTTAGTGTGGTTCTTTTTATTCCTTTTAAATAATAGAGATACAAAACCGAGAGCGTCACGCATGATGCATTACTAACAATAAAAACATAAAATCACGTTGGTAAAGTAGTATTAGGTAAATGTTTTGAGTAAAAACTTACTGCTGCATTAACTACATGAATATCAATTTGCTTTGTTCTTTAACGTGATAGCTCAATGGGTAGAACACCGGTTAACGTGCAAACGACTAGTGTTCAAATCCCGGGTCGGGCCTACACCCATTTGTCTTTTCTAAAGACATATGTGTGGTTAATTTATCATGGTTGTTAACGGTGAGGGAAAACATCGTAAGGAAACCCACATGGCTGAGTTGTACTTAGTCATGTGACAGTGTATTCGTACAACGGCGATAGGCCTGCCCCCTATCACGTGAGTACACTGTCCATGCAATACGTGGGTACTCCGAACACCAGGTGATAAAGTCACGTGATGTTCAGAAATATTAGTACCTCTGCCAACCCCTTCGGGGATATTCGGCGTGAACGTTTATGTTTATGTTCAAGCCAGCTCTACAATATGAGTAGGTATTATAGGAAAGAAAGCGAAGCGAGAAATAAACAATGTTGACAAGATTGCCTGCACGATACAGTTGTTTTTCTTATTAAGTATAATAATTTTAAATAAATTTTAAAGACTCATTTAATTATTTTAATGTCGTCCCGTGAGTGTTATACAAGATGAAGTTTATAAGTATTTGGTGGGTGACACTGACAAGAACTTATCATCTATGATCTTTTATTTGACAGCCGTTTTCTCTCCCAATTTTTATAATAAACTGAGGAATTATGACGGAGCTCTCCTAAACTACCTCGTTTTGTAGTTTAGTGGTTAATGGGATTTTCAAGCGCTTCTTATTCAGCAGATGGTTGATAGCACTTCAATTAGCAAAACATGAAATAGGTGTTAATAAATTAGGAATAAATTTTAAGTAATTTACTTCCCAGTCAAAAACTTAACTAAAATATTTTACTTTCCCTTCGACTATTAAAAACAGATCAAAAGAGGGTCGCGGGACATTGAATGGAATACTTTTTTATTTTTTTCCGCAAAGGAAAAGCGGCAATAAAAGTAAATTATGGTTTTAATTTCACCGCCTTTTCCACGATAACCCTTAATGACCAGGAAAATGAATTTATTAAACATATAACTTACTGAATGTAACAAAACTTTAAAAGATCATTTTTATCGTAGTTAAATGAGAGTGTATTAAATATTACAACCGTGTCAACTTAGGTCGGTTGGAAACCTATCAACAAAGATTATTTGTTTTACTTATTCTATTATCAAAAGAGGCTGAAGAATTTTTAGTATAGTAAGCTACTAGTTTGTGATTTTTAGTCGTAGATATTGAATTAAATATGGACATCAAGGTGTTTCATCAAAGCGGCAATTATTGGCGCCTCGACTCGGCTTGAGGCTGACTTACATACTACTGTACAAGAAATTTATAATACATCAAGGGGTTCACAAGTTCATGTCATTATAATTTTTAAAGCCATTGTATAGGTTTAAAAATAATCGACATTTTAATAAATCTGGCCACCACATCACTGATACTATTCTGTGAGCAATGTCGAGAGAGCGCCATTGAATCACCGCGGGAATTTTCACATTTTTCAGGACATTGTTGTCATCAAATATTCACGCATCAAGCGACAACCAAACAAAAACAATTTTTATGAATAAAACCTACATTTCATTATTGTTTATATATATTTTCAAAGTGAGCGTGAGTACGAGTATTAGTACCTCTGCCAACCCCTTCGGGGATATTCGGCGTGAACGTTTATGTTATGTTATGTTATATGAGCGTGAGTGTGTATGTGTGTGTGTTTATATGTGTTTGAGCTTTAATGTGTATGAAATATATTGTATTGCACAAATAAATAATATTTATGAATTAGTCTGTTAATTTTTCACTAGAGGAAAATATCAGTGCCTCCAGTAAAAAAGGGATAAACTCGACTTAATCCCTTTTGTTTTTATTAAACCATCGTGATCAGCGTACCGAGTTACATAACATATCAAAAGGACATAACTCTATCTGACCTCCTTCATGGATTTTAAAAACCGTCTAAAGGCATAGTTGGAGCTATTATTGGGTTAAGAGTATTTATATTCAGCTATTTTTCTGATTGAAATGGGCTAAGTGGAGCTACCTCGTTGCATTCACATGTCATTAAGGATATTATTATACTTAAACACAAACAAAATGGTACAACTAGTATAGTTCCTAAATACTTCATATCATTTTGGGATTAACATTTGTTACATCTTTATTAATTTAATAAAATAAAGACATAACATCAATTAGCTCCTTTCATACAGTTACAGTTGAACAATAACAAGGGATTAAGTCGTCTCAAGCCCTTGCATTGATGACTTTACCCAGGGATACCCGCGCTTATACCGAATAGATATTGGTTGACTAGGTGAATCATAGGTCTTATTCGTTTAGCTCCACAGCTTTTATGATAACGCCAGAGGAACCAAAAGTAAGAAAAACTCGTGCGACCAAGCAAGGAAGTTGCTCTATATCATATCATATTCATTGAGGTAAACATTTACATGAAAATGTATGTAAAAACTGCTTTTTTGTGATATACACAGTGAAAATTTCAAGTCTGTTTCTCTACAAGCCCCAAAAAAAGGATTTTATATCGGGAACTATGCCAAGCAGTACCAAGGGTATAACTGCTAAAAACAGATGGTCGGACGAATATTTAGAAAAAGTTCGTAGGGATATTTTGACATTTCCACAGTATGAAAGTCACAATATGACAAAGTATGATGTACGTCACAGTATGATGCTGTGTGTGTAGTGTCGGCTTAGAATAACACTTCCCAATTTCTTCCGGTGGGTGTACGTAAGAGGCGACTAACGGTATTGGGGCTTTTAAGGGATTTTAATGTTTTTTGACATGAATTCCTCATGTGGGGATTATTACTCATAAATAAAAGATAGAAAGAATAAATAAAGGAAAGAAAAACCTCGACACTGGCGGGGTTCGAACCCGCGACCTTCGGGTATACGCCCCCGTCGCTCTGCCAACTGACTTTCTTTCCTTTAATAACATCTTTTATTTATGAGTAATAATCCCCACATGAGGAATTCATGTCAAAAAACATTAAAATTATGTGATAGTTAGGCGTTTCCAACATTTGCATTCTATCTGAAAAGGTAGACAAGTGGCCGTCCGAATTAGTTAAAATTCGGAGGTAGGAAACGCAAACACTACTTGAACGTGTAAAAAAGAAACAAAGGATAGAGAAATTTCGCGCTGGATGCCAACTGACACTGTAGCTCAGTTGGCAGAGCGACGGGGGCGTATACCCGAAGGTCGCGGGTTCGAACCCCGCCAGTGTCGAAATTTTTCTTTCCTTTAATAACTGTGGCTGGGCAATTTCTGATTCCCCAGCCCTTCAAGGGATTCATAGCCGTTAGTATATGTATATGTATGTATCTATTTATGACAGTCACCATGCTCGTAATAAAAAAACAAAGAAATTTTTGATAACTACTTTGAACATGCATACAATTTATTCTTTGTATTGCAAAGACCGTCCAAAGGAGGAACAAGTTTGTAAGACTTACTTACTTACTCCGTTGGCTCAGCGACCCAAAGTGGATCTTGGCCTCAGACACAAGAAGTCGCCATTGGTCCCTATCCTGTGCGATCTCTTTCCAGTTGCCTGCCTGAAGTTCGCGCAGGTCCTTTTCGATTTCGTCCCTCCATCGATACTTGGGACGTCCAACTGGTCTTCGACCGCTTGGTATTCCAAGGTAAACCTTTTTGACCGCCCGATCCTCCCCCATCCTCTCCAGGTGGCCAAGCCAGCGGAGCCGGTGGGACTTTATTTCGCCGATGATGTTAGGTTCAGAAATCAGGTCTTCGATTTCCTGGTTCTTCCTCATTCTCAGAGTGCCATCTTCCATCCTGTTGGGACCCAAGAAGCCGCCAAAATGCTCGAAGATGAAGCACATAGGGTTGGGCTCAGAATCAATATGGAAAAGACCGAATACCTTCACATGAAACGTCATCGACGCGCCGAAGATTTACGAAAGAACTTACAGGTGAGAGAGTCAGTCTACAAAGGAGTTGATAAATTCAAATACTTAGGATGCACAGTCACTGATACCAACACCAGGGAACAGGAGATTGACATTCGAGTACAAAACGCCCTTTGCTGCAGCGCTGCTCTCCACAAAGTGCTTGTGTCAAAACTCCTCAGCAGAAAAACCAAGATCCGAATTTATAAAACCGTCATCCGGCCGATCTTGATGTATGGATGCGAGGCTTGGACACTCACTCTCAAGGAAGAGAATAAACTTCTGGTTGCGGAAAGGAAAAGTTTGTAAGACTATATACTCAAAAATATTTCACAGCTTAAATCTATCATTTAAGCCCCCGTTGGTGGATACATGTAGAAAGTGTGTCATGCTACAGGAAAATATTCAGTACACTACTTCAGCATAAGAAAAAGCAGAACTTGTAAACCAGCTCAATGAATCTCAAGCTGATGCTACAGGGCACCAGCAGAAAAGCAATGATAAAATATTGACATTGGAAGATGACTACTATTGGTGTTCACTTTTGATATTCAACAACGCCTTCCCACTCCCATACTCTCAGATATGGTATTTTACAAAAGAAGCGCCTATAATACAACCATTCACGACTGTAAAACAAAAGAAGCTATTGGCTACATGCGGCACGAAGCATCAGGTAAACGCGGTGGAAATCAAATCTCTCCCTGTTCTATGACTACATCATAACTTTTCATGTTCATGTCACAAAAATCATATTATACTTTGGCACATGTGGGGTTCAAAATAAGGACCCATCTGTCACTGCCATGTTCATGGCGCTTATAAAATAATGTTCTCACTTGGAATACACCGTCATCAGCCAATAGACGTCACTGCTGGACATAGGCCTCCCCCAAAAATCTCTACAACGACAGGTCCTGCGCTGCCCTCATTCATTGGCTTCCCGCGACTTTGACCAAGCCGTCGTTCCACCTTGTGGACGGTACGTGGCCGCCACTCCAGAACCTTCGAGCCCAACGACTGTTGGTTCTGCGTGGAATCACTACTATCCATTGCCATTTAAGTTTTGCAACTCTTTGGGCTATGTGATAGAGCATAGAAGATATGGCGCAGCTTCCCGAACGCTGCCCAATCGAGCTGGATTCGACGGTTGACCGAAGTTGGCTCTTCCTAACCGAATGGTTTGTCCAGGGTATACATATTAGTCAACAACTTCGAGTATAGAGTCTCCAAGCTCGACAAGCATGGGTACAACATGGTTATTCGACATGACTTTAGTCCTGTCCATGTTAATTTTAAGACCCTCTCTTTAAGATAATCTATTGAGGTCAAAGCATTTTACTTAATTCTTCGTCTGAATCTGATAATAGAATCAAAGATTATTTCATAGTCCACGAAACCTAGGCACAGTGGTAGATTAAACTCCTCGGTCTCCTGTACAATCTGGCGCAGGGTGTGAATAAGGGCTATGGTACTAAATGACCTTTTCGGAAACCGGCTCGTTCGGGAGGCTGGAAGCCGTCAAATCTACGAGACAGACGATTCGTGATGACTCTGGAAAACATGTACTGGTCGGACGTTCGGTGGTTTAGATACACACAAAGTAATTGAAATTAAATGAATTTGTGGTGAAATACAAAACCAACCTAACAATGTAATGACTTTAAAAAAATCTCATTTTAGCGGACTACTGGCTGAACGAAACTCCTCAACAGCAATGTAATTACTCTAGGAGTAAATCCTTGCATGTGTGAATATTTCTTGCAAAAGTTTTCTTTTTTCATGAGTACATTAGTTATTTATTTAATTATAACTCATGCAATTGGGTTTTAGGTTTTAGTTTCGATTTATCTTGCAGATTAGTAATTATGCGCATCATGGCTGTAATAAAATAAATTTCATAGATATTTAGGCATGAGTAAGCTCTTTGGTGCAACAGAAGTGGTCATAAGTCCTGAAAAAACTTAAAGAAATAAACAATATTATGCCCTCATAGACCATACATCATTGTAGTATAATAGCATTTATTTTTTTAGGAAGAAAAAAATATATACTTTAACTGCAGCTATGCCATAATTATGTGGTTCACAAGGAAATAGTTCAACAAAACTATAAAAAAAATATATGATATATACATGATACATAAACATGGTATATATCATTTGATAGGTATTAAATGGAACTATAATACTGCATTAACATTTAACTGAAATAAATCTAAGTTTTGTTTAAAAAAACAAAAGTTTAGTTTTTTCGCTCTCCTGAAAAGTGCCGATTTTCAACTAATCCCTTTTTTACTGGAGGCACTGTGTTAAGCCGCACTATCATAACATAGTGCTGCGCCTTTCCCAAAGGGTTGGTAAAGAATATAATTAAAAGGACTGTATTTTATAGGTGGCGACATCTGGTGTAAAAGATGTACATTAAAACCATCAGAGGCATATTGATATTGATATGTTAAGTTAGATTTACTATTGCTCAACAGATGTCGCTAGTAAATTACGTAATAAAGAATATTCTCGATCAATGTAAAACAACCGTTAGGAACATTAGAACTTTCTGTTTCTTCCAGAAACATTTGAATTAATAAAGTACCGTTTTAACGGTCGATTGCTATGTATTCTAGAAGCTTCCGCTATTGTTGTACAGAGGGCACTTGTAATGCCCAATTATTCAAATGATCACAACTAATACAGAATTTGAAGAGATAACAAACTAGTCTCACTATTCCCGGACACGGAGCCCCCCAGACAGAGGACGTCGGCGCCCTACCAGCTCTACGAGTAATCACTTGGCGCCCAACGTAAAAAGGAAGAAAAGAAAATACCTGAGAGAAAATAGCTGGAATCCTGCTGAGACTACGTCGTTTTTTTTGAGACCGAAAAACCACCGAAGGAGAAGATTGAGAAGCTACCAGGATTGTGAGAGGGCTAAGTATCGGCCTGAAATCGTGAGTTGGTTGTTTTTTCCTATCTTTCCTCATTCCTTTAGGGTTAACTCTGTCTGGGAGGTTATGTTGTATTTGTAATTGAATTCCTCTTTATTTCGTTAAAATCTCGTTTAGACCGCTTATGTTTATCGCTGTGTTCATTTAAACCGTGTTTATTGTCATTTTATTGCTATACCGTTCTAAAATTTATACCGTTACCCGTTAAAAAGAGGAAGGCGTCGTAAACGCCTTTCGATCAGATATACTAAATATCTATCCACGAATAACGTGTCTTAGTAGCTTGAAAAGAGGAAGGCGTCGTAAACGCTTTTCGATCAGATATACTAAATATCTATCCACGAATAACGTGTCTTAGTAGCTTAAAAAGAGGAAGGCGTCGTAAACGCTTTTCGGTTAGATATAATTACTCGATATATACCTATATCGATAGTCTACCCACTCACAACGTGTCTTAGCTTAGGATTTGTGTCCCGAACACTAAAAGAGGGAGGCGTCTTAAACGCCTTTCGGTCAGATATAATTACTCGATATATACCTATATCGATAGTCTACCCACTCACAACGTGTCTTAGTTCAGGATGGGTATCCTAAACACTAAAAGAGGGAGGCGTCGTAAACGCCTTTCGGTCAGATAGAAATACTCGATATCTATTAATCTAAAAATTAACAAAACCGTACCAATAACTAATTAACAAAAACTAATTAAACCGTACCAATAACTAAACAAACCTTTATACCTATTAACCAAATAACACCCATATTAATAACCAATCCATTCCTTTATTTAACCAAACCCATACCCAATTCCAATTCTAACAGTTTCCCAACCGTAACACCAGCTCACGTCTTATTGGGCCGATCACTGACAGCCCTCCCAGACCACGACCTGACTGATGTACCAGAATGTTTTGTCAACTCCACCAGATATACCAGAGCTTCTGACGGCGGTGGTCCAGCTTTATATCCTGGGAGCATCGTGCTGATCAAGGACAGCAGGACACCCCCGTGTCAGTGCCGCCTGGGGAAGATCGAGCAAGCTCACCTCGGGGCGGATGACGTCGGTCGAGTGGCTACCATTAAAACAGCCAACAGGCTTATAAAGCGGGCATTCAACAATATATGTCCGTTACTACTACCATCACAAATGTAAATTTGGGAAGTTGGATGCAATCCAAAGAACACCACAAAGAATAGAATTTGAAACCCTTACACCGAGACGATGCTTGATTTAAATTACTGAACTCAATTAGCGGAAACTAGCAGTAAGTTTTTACCGAAGATTACTAAGTAATACTGAAGTTTAAGAAGCCAAAAATTACCAGAATATGATGTCAGAATATCATTCGACACGACGCCGAAGAAAGAAAACATTTAGAATTAGTTAGGTATAAGTTATGTTCCGTTTTTAATCAATTTATGTTTACCAATAAATCTTTATTATTCCTGTGTTTTAATTCAAAATTAGATTAGTAAGTATAGGCTTGTCAGTTAGGTAGGCCAGGGTCATATATGTTACTTCACCATACCAAAAATACAGTGCCTTTTGTGGGGAACATGTTAAGCCGCACTATCATAACATAGTGCTGCGCCTTTCCCAAAGGGTTGGTAAAGAATATAATTAAAAGGACTGTATTTTATAGGTGGCGACATCTGGTGTAAAAGATGTACATTAAAACCATCAGAGGCATATTGATATTGATATGTTAAGTTAGATTTACTATTGCTCAACAGATGTCGCTAGTAAATTACGTAATAAAGAATATTCTCGATCAATGTAAAACAACCGTTAGGAACATTAGAACTTTCTGTTTCTTCCAGAAACATTTGAATTAATAAAGTACCGTTTTAACGGTCGATTGCTATGTATTCTAGAAGCTTCCGCTATTGTTGTACAGAGGGCACTTGTAATGCCCAATTATTCAAATGATCACAACTAATACAGAATTTGAAGAGATAACAAACTAGTTTCATTATTCCTGGATACTGAACCTCCCGGACCCCTGGACGTCGGCACCTTACCAGCTCTACGAGTAATCACACTGATATAGTACTCGCAATTTTGTTCTTAAATATATTTGTCAGTCGTGTTCTCCTCTTGGCTACATTAAGTGTGATTTTACTGAGAAGGTCCAGGGAGTCAATGTTATTATTCACTTTATAATACAACAATGCTATATCAAAACCGTAATTATTAAATTTTTAGTTAAACTGAACTAAAACCGATCATAAAATTTAGCAAATCAATTTTGAGTATATAATAAGTAGTAACGTAAATAATGTTTTTTTTATTAAACTGAATTAAAGCCCATTATAAAATGATTAAAATAGCGCTGTCTGATAAAAATAAAGTTCCTTCTTCCCTCTCAGCGTCTAATCTTATAACATTCCAAGTATTTTAACAAGATGCTAAGTTGTTCGTAAATTGATTTCAACAAAATAACTTCATGTTTCGCTATTAAGGAATTGAGTTTCGGAAAAATATTGTTTGATTTATTTTCAGCTATTCATGTTCTTTGATGTGAGTTCTTACTTTTATTTGTAATTATATGGCAACACCCAAATAAATAAAAACCTATCTTAGATTATACGATATGTTTAAGTATAGAGACATTTTATATACGCGTTTTATTTTTAAAAAAAACTTGAAATTAACCCCGAACCAATGTGAGTTATTATTTTAACACTACCTTTTCAAATATATATTTATTTATATTAGTTCTTTAAGTTTATAAACGTGATTTCCCTGATAACATTCTTAGCACAAACTGTACTCGAACTAAAAATGAATTTTAACTTAATAAATTTATTATATTTTCATGACAAACAAAACGAAAGAAAGAATAAGTATTGCGCTATTTTGCAATTCCCTCTCTCATTAGAATAGATACATATGTAAAATAGACTTGGTCACATCGAGCGGGATGAATGTAAAGTGGCGGAAAATATATTCAGAGTGAATGTGGACTCGGGAGGTGAAACAAGATGGATGCAAGATATGTTCCTAAACATAATCCACTGCAGTTTTGATAAACAAAAAAATACACGGTTCAAAAATACGACCTTTTTTTCTCATACTCACGCCGTTAATTTCTATTAGGGTTGGAAGAGACTATCCGATAGCTACTCTGACGATTAATTTACCAACCTTTCTTGAATGCCTCAAATTAATAAAATAAAAGCTAAATAGAGAATTATTAATTATACATACCTAAACTAACCCCAATTTCAATTATTTTTTTTTCCATACGCCACTGGAAGCTAATAGTTTTTAAATATCTAATTGTAAAAATAATGTTCTGTAAACAGAACGTTCAAAGAGTTCGAATGAAAGTATTCGGAATTGAAAAGAAGTTACGTTTGCAAAATGAGGTAGCGAACATTGTTTTAATTTGTTTTCTTTACCAATTCCTGAAAATACGCTGTAACTCGATAATAACCTAACGTTTTTATGAGTTAGCAAATTGTTTTTTTATTATTTTTCTTTCGGTGTTTATTCTATTATTTCACTGTTTAAGTTTTTGTTTATATCATTTTAGCTAAAGTCCTTTCATGTGGTGATCAGAATTGTTAAAAGAACATACAAACATACATGAGTACACATACTCACGACGACGTTTTGAATAATCCTTGCATATATTGGATTCAATCAGGCGTTACTTTGCGGAAATCCATAACAATACTAATATTAAAAAGTTTCTTCGCTTATAATAATAAGTGGGAGGGCGGGCGGTGCACAGTGCATGTTGCATGAAGACTGCAGGTATTTAGCGGAATTAAGCGAAGAAATTTATTAATATTAGAATCCTTGCATATATTCTTGAGCTTCTGATTTTTGTTGACAATCATAAATCTTCTCATACATACCTTTCATTTATTACGCTTCGGAAGCCTGTGGTCGTCCTTTGTTGACAATACCACCCACATCGCATCTACTATATATCTTTTTCTTACTCTATCTTAGAACCTAAAATTATTTTTACTATGGCACATTTTCTCTACTCTCGCGCTTATAATACCACTCTTAACATTCGCTATCATACATAAAATTTAAAATTTAACAAACCTAATGCCATGTACTCTTATATATTATAAAATATTGCGTGATTGTAAGAAATACTTGTTTCACCCACTCAAGGATATAAAGCATTAACTTAAAAGTAGTCAACGTGAATAAATAAAGCAGACAATTGAGTCCAGGAGTGAGATAAATATGACCAATAAACCGTATGGCCATCAGCAGTGACCTGGACTTTATGACGACATAAACTTGCTTTCCAACGATATTCATTTACTGGCGAGTTTTGTTATTGACAAAGACCTATTGCTTGTAACACTAATAAAATTCCACTTACTTCTTAACGACTTTGTTTTGATCCTTGATTAGGTTATCTGGTACCAATAAAACCCTAAAAGGTACAGCCAGAGCTTCAAAATCAGAAATCCCTCAGCCAAATATTGGAAGTCAAGTGATGGGTGTCCAACCGCAACGTCCGATAGTCCCTTTAAAGCCTCAGTACCCTAAGTCATCTAATATAAAGGATAAGTTCTAAATAAATAAATAAGTTCTATTATAAAAAGAAACTTCACAGTATTGTATAACATAATTTCTTAAAACTAATAAGCATAACTGAAACTGGCCAAAGAAACCTTAATTCATTATTAATCTACTTAGAGTGCATTATAAATTCTTCGCAGCGCAAGCACTACAAATAATAGAAACGTAAGTCATATTTCAAATACCAGCAAAGGTGAACCCAATCTCCAACGCTCTCTCGCGTCACAAAACCACACAATAGACAAGAACTGTCGCCGACTTACGAAATATCCAATCAGAAGACATCTATTGATAATTTGATCCTCTTACGTCGATTCCATTATGGCGGCAAATTAAGTTTTCTGTGGCGGATAAAGAAAGTTGATCCCACCTTGTATGGGGCGTCGGGAGATTGGACGCAGTTACACCGAGCACTTCTTAAGTGACTTCGCTTATTTGGTGCGTCAGACCAATTGTACTATCTTTGTAATTTTGAATAGAAAATGGGAGTTATTTGACTTAATCATATAATTTAACATAGATGTATACTGTGTAGGGCAGAATAACAAATATTGACAAAGCTTATTCAACGATTGAGAACCTCTTATTAAAGAAACCCTAAGAATTAAACTATATTTCGTTAGTCTATTGACTAATTTATAACATAAATCATTCTGGACTTACCTTAACCACACCCCTCAAATTTTAAATATTTGTATTCTCATCTTTAGGAGGTAAATGCTTACCAACTTATAAATAAACCAAAATACATACATACATATATTTACGGCTATAGACATATATAGAGACATCTTGAAAAATTTACCAAATCAAATTTAAGCATTAAATTGAAATAAATAATCTTGTGGAGTACATCCATGTGGCTGACACTTTCTCCGCCATAATAGGGAGGCGGCTAATTACGATCTTTTGTGGTCCCGATTTCGGAGCAACCTTTATATGGTGGAGATTACCGTGATTGTCATTCGAATCTATTCTCTGTAGACCTGAGACAGAAATATATACAGCAAAAAATAAAAATGAATGAGGCAATAATCGTATTTATCGATATGAATGAAAAATCAAACAAAATATTGGCTAAGAAATTATTAATACTAAAGCTCTACTACTTCTTTTTTTATTTCTGCTCGTGATTATTTATATAAGAGGAAGACTCTAGCCTACACTAGCTTTAAAAAAAGGATTGAATTAACCTGCGCATATAAACACAATATATCCTTTAAGGAATTCATACCGTTGCCGACTAAATGAATTAATAAATAAAGAATTAATAAAGGAAAGAAAAATTTCGACACAGTAATAATCCCCACATGAGGTTTTCATGAACAAAAAGATTTAAATTAAATGAATTAAGTTGAGTGCCAACAATATGTATTTGCAAATACGCGTGAAAATAATTGTGTTTATTTAATATATCAGGATTTGTTACCAGCATTTTCAGATTTTACCAGCCAGCTTCTCACTTCTCAAGTGACATACTCGCTCTCACACGCCTCTTGCTGCCTATGCTTTTTGTTACGGAAACATAAAAAGGTGCCATAAATTTAGAGTACAATAATTTTTAGCTGCTGTTTTTTAAAAACATCAATATTATTCGTTAAATTTATAAAAGTGGACAAGCAATCACGTCACCTACGAGTGGAGTAATAAAACAGTACTTAATAAACGTCTGAAAATTTCGAAAAATATGAATTAGTACTATTTTAATGGATTTTATCAAAGTACGAGGGGCATGCCAAAAGAAACTAGATACTCAAAAATTATAAAATTTATTCTTTATTACAAGTATCGAACTTTTCAAAGTATTTACGCTGAGCACGTATACACTTTTCACACGTCTGAACAAATGGGAAAATACCTGAGACCACCCTTGTTTAGATACCTCAGAAATCTCGAAATTATAGAAAACCAGCGCATCTTCTTTGCTTTCAAACCTCTTCCCCTTTAGTTTTTCTTTGATTTTTGTAAACAAGTAAAAATCACAAGATGCTAGGTCAGGGGAATATGGCGGGTGAGGGAGAATTGACTCATTTTTCGAGTTGAAAAAGCCTAGTGTTCTGGCAGACGTGTGCGGCGCCGCATTGTCGTGGTGCCAGAGAAGGTGCCAGATTCCTGACTTCGGTCGCTTGTCACACCAAGCTGATATTACTGTTGGAGCACAAACTATCACATACCATTCGGAGTTCACCGTTCTTTCATTCTCTAGCACAACAGTAGCAATATGACCCGTTTTGCAGAAAAACGAGGCGACCATTTGTTTTTTGTGTGCTTCGTGCACGGTGACATTTCATTGGAGTTGGCTCGTCTTCAAAGCACCATACAGTCGACTGTCGCTTTGATTCGGGATCATAGTTATATAACCATGTTTCGTCACCAGTCAGTATATCATATACGTTTTTTTTTCTCGCCTCCGTTGAATTTATCTATCAAGAATAGGCACCAATCCACCCGACGGTCTTTCTGCTCATCGGTAAGTTTATGCGGCATCCATCTGGAACAACGTTTACGGAGAGAAAGGTGGACGTGAATTATGGTTTGCATTGCTGCTGATCCAATTCCTAGTTCTCGCTCTATCTCTACATATGTAATTCGTCGGTTTTCACGAATAAGTTTTTCGACTGCACGAACGTTTTCTGGTGTGACCGCGGTTGGCGGCCGTCCTATCTTCGCTTCATCTGCCATCTTCGTCCTCTTTTAAATTCAGTAAACCAATTGAATACTATTGCTCGGGAACAAACAGACTCACCAAAAGTAGAAGCCAAAAGTTCAAAACATTCTTGAGGCTTTAAACCTTTTTTAAAGTCATAATGAATCATATGACAACCGTGATAGCCCAGTGGGTAGAACACTCGGTTATCGTGCAAACGACTAGTGTTCAAATCTTGGGTCGGGCCTACACCAATTTGTCTTTTCTAAAGACATATGTGTGGTTAATTTATCATGGTTGTTAACGGTGAGGGAAAACATCGTGAGGAAACCCACATGGCTGAGTTGTACTTAGTCATGTGACAGTGTATTCGTACAAAACGGCGATAGGCCTGCCCCCTATCACGTGAGTACACTGTCCATGCAAAACGTGGGTACTCTGAACACCAGGTGACAAAGTCACGTGATGTTCAGAAGTATTAGTACCTCTGCCAACCCCTTCGGGGATATTCGGCGTGAACGTTTATGTTATGTTATGTTATGTAATGAATCATAGCGCGAAAATCACGTCGACTAAGCTCCATTGTTGCAAGTGGATTCCCGCCAGATTCTCGGAAAAATGATGCTCATTCAAATAAAAAATAAATAAAAGAAGTGTGTTCTATATTCAAATATGTAATTAAAAAAAATAGCCTATAAGATGATATATAGCTTGCCAGTGTCAATTAAATGAGAAAAGAGTATCTAACTTCTATTGGCATGCTCCTCGTACTCCTGAAAACAGACCTCTTTGCACAACAAAACTACTAAACGGCTAACACTACTGGTATAAACACGGACATACTTCTCTTTCATCGCCTGCAATAACCATTACTGTTTCATTAGGTCAAGTTACAGTAACCCAACGATTATTACCATAATAACAGGCATTGTATTATGTTCTGTCGTTAACAGACAATTATAAGAGAGTAACTTCGTACATTAGGAAAGCTCCGAGTTTTATCGAATCGTTTCTTAGTGCCTAAATAAAGTGATGCTAATAAAAGTAAAATGGTATAATTATGTATGGTTGTCAAATAAATGCCGTGCAGTGCCGGCTAAGAATGTCACTACCCCTTTCTACCCACGGGTGTCCTAAGAGGCAATAAGGCTATAGGGCTTTTTAAGTGATGTTTGGGCGGTGCGGTTGGAGACCCATCACCAACGATACTTTATCTCTACCATTTTGTCCCCTATCCAAAGTGTACCAAGCAAAACTTAGGTGCAATTAACACCAGATAGAAATGTCACGTGATGTTCAATCAGAAGTATTGCTACCTCTGTCATCCTGTATTATTAATTTTTAGCGAAGTCATCTGAGTAAATATATGTATTTATTTATTTTTTTCTTTGTAATAGTTAAAATAATATACCTTAATTACAAAAAATACACAGGTACGGGTCGTATCATAAATGCACAACAAATACAGAATACACACACGACTAGTTACAAACTTTGTGTTCTGTATCATTTCTAACATAAATAGCAGTTACCAAGAGACACTGATATGATAGTGTAGCGATGCAGTTATTTGGCCTCATATTACTATTAATTTGTAATCAGCTTATAATCATATAAACAGTAGTAGTATAAGACTTCAAGTGCTAGAAACTGTATGTATAAAGTCTTCAAGTTTTCTTCTTTTCTAGCAAACAGTGATAAGTGCTTGCAGAATACCGATTTTGAAATCAATTTCCAACCCCATCCTCAACGTACAATCCTCACTGCTTCCTAATAACCACTCCAAAGAACTTAAGAAGCATTTAAGGAACCCTATACAATTGACTTATAACCTTTATAATATGTTTTTCGGAGTACCATAGCTTTCAAATTATTATTTTTTTACATTCACGTACTCACGGCCATAAACCCCAAAAAAGGGTAGTCAGAGCTTCAGAGTTTGTAACTCTTCAGCTACATTTGGAAGTTATGTGGGAATAAGATTACAAACAAAAATTTTTGGTGATTATTCTCATACCGCATTTCCCATAACCACTTAAAAAAGCCCCATAAATATAGAAAGGATTAGTAACATTTTAAACCGGCACTACACGCCAAAAAGGTGTTACTGTTTTTTTTATATATGCGAACAACAAAATTGGTATTAAACACATATAACTTTTATAAATGCCTGCATACTCATCAGTTAAGTAATACCAACGTTATTTTTTCGGTGAAAACATCAATGCGTTTACATCATGTAAATATGCATTCTCCCTAATCGTACGCGCCGCCACGCGACGACAGATGTTGGAGCGTCCTCGACTCGAGCACCGTTTTGTGCTCACACTATGGAGCGCCGACTTGCACGGTTTGAGTCTATTACAAGTCTGCGCGGCACTTAACAATTGTTCATTATGACTCCATAAGTGTAGGTATTTACTTTTGGATTTACTCGCTCGAGTTCTTTTATCTCATTTTTGCTATACGGTGTCGATTTTGAATAGAACTACTGGATCAATCCCCGTGGGTGTCACACAAGGTCATTGAGGGACTGATCTACCTAAGAGATTAGTGGACAATAAGATGAGATTTAACTTTTGATAAAAAGTTTTTGCTCAAGCTGGTAAACGTAGTTAAGAGCGATGCAAAAAGTTCGATCGGCATCGATGTATACTGTTTCACCATAACTTATATACACACAATTTTAAAAATGTGGTATGGAAGTGACCTGACCACGCATGATTGTAAAATATTTAAAAACGCATTATGGCTGATTTTTATAAGTCAATATGTGGCAAAAATGACAACGTTCGTGGCGGAGTGGATAGGAGTGACTAGCTTTTTGTTCTGGAGGTTGAGAGTTCGAATCCCGCTGAGAGAAATATTTATGTCATAATCATAGATCGGATAATCGGATGCATATTCACCTAAACTTATTTTTTGGCTAAGAAAATATGGAGACGGCTTCTTTTTTCGGAATTGTCTTTTTCAATGTCGGGATTCGAAAAAAACAGGGATTTTGAACAAATCGGATATAAAACAAATTATGAATTATCTATCCGTCTCACTCGCACATTCACATTTATAACGCTTTTTTGAACATAACTAGAATTATAAATTGATTTCCATTTATTTTTCGATATATTCCATAATAGTTAAAATCTTATCAAAATTCAAAATGCAAAATTTCTATATTTGATAAAAACAAGTATTTGTAAACAATTGGTTGGGGTCTTCTTTTAAGCTTAAAGCCTGTGTTAGAAAACCCCAATCTTAACGTTAGTAAATGTGCAGCTAAGTGCACAACAAGCTTTACAATGTTATTCAAATATTGTTCTCAACGCAAATAATTACGGCTCCTCATTTAAAAACCTTTATTTGAGTGTGCATTCAATTATATTTATAACCAAAACGCTAACGGTATTCATCCCGAAACATCGGTTTTTTTCCATACAAGTAATGTACATACAAATAATATATTGTAATAGAAAACACTACAAACGTAATGAAAATACATTTAATTCTATATTCCGAACATTAAATGCATCGATTCTGAAATCCCGAAATCTTTACGATAAAGAAGTGCTTTCCATACTAAGCCGCCGGTCAACTTTAGGTAAATATACATCCGATTATCCGATCTATGGTCATAATTGTTAATATTTTTTCCTTGTCTCTAGTGTTATTTGTCGTGTGAGAAATGACGAGATTCGTGAAAGTTGCGGTATGAAAGATGGAAAAAAAGATAGAAAAAGAAAAGTTGAGATGGTTTGTACACATAGAGAGGATGGATGGCAATAATTTGGTGAAAGAGATATAAAGAGCCAACATAGATGGCAATGTGAGAAGAAGACGACCACGGAGAACACACCTGGACCAAGAGTGTAGAGAGTGTGCTCATAAAGGCAGGCGTCCGAAGTATGAAGAATAAAAGAGCAATGAAAATATTGATGGATGTAAATGAAGCTAGAGAGGTTTGCCAGGAACGTACAAAGTGGCGATCAATGGTCTCTGCTTAACCCGATAGGAAAAATTGCATGAGTATCTGTATGTACGTAATAATAATAATGTACGTTGAATGTTATTTTTACATGTGTTTTATTTAGTAATCATATTTTGATAATTATTTGGTATTTAGTTAGTTAAGTACCTTATAATACAAGTTTTTAAGTTTTACTAGTTTGGGGCCACATGATCTGTGCAATATATTTACGTATTTTTAATATTTATTTACACAAAATAATACAGCTTACGCTTTTACGTCTATATTGCAATTGTTTTTTAAGAGGATATAACAAACTATGAAAGATCTGATAAAAAATGTTTAGCACATTATTTTTTTTACAATTATAGTAGTCAGGTGACTTTTGAGCACACAATTTGTGTATTTGCGTTACAACAAATTATTGAGGAAACAGGGAGCAAAAGCAACAACAATGCAAACTTTAATATAGTAAATTATATTTCAATTTAAGCTTAACAATATAAACCCTAGAAGTATATTAAATAAATACATAATTTCTTCCGTTTCTTTTCAGTCAAAAACCTACCAGCGACTATGCTGGTTACGATGTTCAATTGAAATTTTAATTGGAGATACTTTTTTTTTTAATAATTACACTTTCATAAGTTGCATTGATATTTAAAAATACTCCACAAAGCAGAAAACTAATAAATTAATAATAATAATAAATTAACACTGTGTTTTAGGCATTATACCACAAACACAGTAGTTTGATCCTATAAGTTTCAACTGAAATTACAATATTCCTACAACAAACCCTCGTACTATCGAAATCACAACACGACACTGGGGCTATAATTCGATTACGATTCGATTCATTACTCGCGAAGTCGAGAATAGAGAGATGATTCGAGAACGCATAGTCGTAAATTTAATTTAAACGAATTTGGTTGGGGTCGGGTGCAATATCACTTTTGTTTTTGTTATAAATCTATTAATGTGATTTTGTGTTCTACTCGTTTAAGTTATTGCAGTCATTGCAATTGGGCGTTTGTAAATAAACAATACTACATTTTCACTCTTTTTAGGTATGCATAACGGTAGCAATATAATTCCTGATTCAAGCTTTAGTTGGCGATCTTTTTTGAGTAACCTTAATTTTTATTTAGTTTGGTTCCGATTTAGTCCAAAAAACCTTATGACTCAAAACTAAATATAATGACAATAGCTTGGAAGTACCTATTAAAATAGTCAAACTTCGTTAAACCCAAAAGGGATGGCTAATTATTTGTGTTTTACTCACAGAGGAAATGGTTTAGTGCTATTCTAAGCCCACGCAACACCGAGCGTTTTATCATCCTCAATCATCTCATATGTCACCTTAAGCCTAAAAAAGGATAATATCCTTCAAAGACTATCAAATTAATACTAAGAAATGAAACGGGTAAGCCATTCCTGTCAGGTCAAACTATAACAAAAGATTTTTTTATTCAAATAGATGCGTATATATTCATAAAATACAAATAACGATGAAACCTCACAAACGCAAGATCATGAAATCTGATCCGCGAGCGGTCGTCAAAGCGACAGCCTCGTCTCCGCCATCCTTCTTTGAACCTCCAATCAATAGTATTAGATTACACTCTCCTTTCATTCGTGTTATCATATCTGTCACGGTTTATTACGTCCGGTTATTTTTCTGATATTATGTGGTTATCAAAAAGCTAAAGAGTGTCAGATTTTATAATTTTTGTTACTAAAAGACGAAATGGTGAGGATGATAGGTTAGTTTGGGGCCCGGTGGCTGGGACAAATATTGATTTGATAAATAAAGGATAAATAAAGGAAAGAAAAATTTCGACACAGGCGGGGTTTGAACCCGCGACCTCAGGTATACGCCCCCGTCGCTCTGCCAATTGAGCTACTACTATACATCTACTTGCTAATACGTTTATTTAGTATTTTTTGTATTAAAATACTTTACATTACATGAAATATTTGTGAGAAAGGGAAATTTAATTCATTTATTATCTGATTATTGTGTATTATTGAAAAAAGTATCAAATTATTGTCAGCAATCCCTCTCAATCCACTAACATTTATACAATATCCATTAGGCATGCAACTCCACTAAAATAGTGATTTTACAATAATTATCGTTCTAACCTTTTAAATATAATAATGTTGTGAAAAAAAACACATTTACTAGTTTTGGCAAATTTTTAAAAGTGGTGATTGGTAGCTATCAACCTAAATGGAAACGAATAGTCTGAGTAAATGTATTAATGTATGTTCAATATTTTTCAGGCAAATTGGAGTTTTAATATTAAAATTTTGTCTATTATCGTACCCAAGTAAATCGTGCGTTAATAATTTTTAATAAGTTTACCACAATCACTATTATTGTACCATACCACTAGGAAATGTTATTATTCTCATGTGCATTTACAGTTGAAATATATATTTTGCTCGTTCCTCAAAAGGTATATTAGCTAACTTTGCAATTTTGCATTTTCTTCTTCTCAGTCGTAACACTCTTGACAAAGTGGTCGTGGTCGTCATTTTGGTTGGGTGACCCGCCGCACAATTCGTCGCCATTCCTCTCTGAGGGCTGTTTTTTTGGTGTATTGGTACAGGGGGTCATCCAGCGCTGCTTTGATTTGGTCCGTCCATCTCATTGGTGATCGACCACGCATTTGGGTGCCCTCTACTCTGCTCTGTACCACCAGTCGCTCGATTGACATGCGCCCGCGTCGAGATATATGTCCGAAGAAGGTTAGGATACGAGCTTGGACTATAGATGATAGGCGCTGTTTGACACCTAGTTCTTGGAGGATTGAGTCATTGGTACGGAACTCTGTCCACGATATCCCAAGCATTTTCCTCCAGCACCACATCTCAAGAGCATCAATCCTCTTCTTCTCGCTTTCCCGAAGCGTCCATCTCTCTGCAGCATAAAGGAATATGGGGAACACAAGCGCTCTGACTAGCCGGGTCTTTGTGGCTTTGGTGATGTTGCGGTTCTTCCATATTTTCCTAAGTCTGTCCATAGAAGACCTTGCAATCGCCATTCGTTGCTTTATTTCGTCCACGCATCCGCCATTGTTGGATATCAGCGCTCCCAGATAGACGTATGATTGTACAACGTCACAATTTGCAATTTTCGTGACTTCAGGCATGTTGTTGTTGGCACGATCCACAATCATCATCTTCATCTTACTGCGATTTATCTTAAGGCCAAATTCCAAACTGACAATTTCCATCTTATGCAGCAGGTCTTCCATATCTCGCATACTGCTTGCGAATAGGGTGGTGTCATCTGCGAAGCGCAGGTTCGAGATTCTCAGGCCACCGATTGCGATACCGTCCATCCAGTCTTCGAGGGAAATTCTCATTATCAGCTCTGTGTAGATGTTGAACAGAAGCGGAGAAATAATGCATCCTTGACGGACTCCCGCACTAGGGTGGAAGTGGTCTGAAAGCATCTCGTCTGCTCTCACTGACGCAGTCCCATTCTCGTAGAGGCGTCTCAAAAGGTGCACAAGGTGTGTTGGTGTACCCATCTCTAGCAGAGTTTTCCAAAGTTTCGGCCATTTCACTGAGTCAAACGCCTTTGAAAAATCAACAAAGCAAATATAAGTGGGCTTGTTAAATTCTCTGGCTTTCTCGATGATCTGGCGCACAGTCAGGATTTGCTCCCGGGTTCCTTTTCCTTTTACGAAGCCGGCTTGTTCGGGTGCAATCTCTTTGGATAAAAAGGTCTTGAGGCGCTCGTTGAGAATGTGCAGTAAAATCTTGCTCGCGTGTGATATAAGGGCTATGAGGCGGTAGTTACTGCACGTTTTCGTCGAACCTTTTTTATGTAGAGGGATAAATACAGTGTGAACCCATTCTTGCGGCCATGTCCCTGTCTGCCATATTTTGTTGCATAGGGTTTTAAAGATCTGGACACCATACTCGCCTGACGCTTTGATAGTTTCTATCGGGATAGCATCTCTGCCGGTGGCTTTTCCATTCTTCAGGTGTTTGATCGCAGCTTTTGCATTACAACAATTAAAATAATACATGTACACATTCCATGTATAATTTCACAAATAAGTAGACATTGGGTGAACTGTTCAATAAATAGTCTAGCATTGTGTGAGTCACGTTTCAGAATTTGTTAATGGTACAACTTAAAGCCTATCTCACGATCTACAATATTGTGCGTTTACCCCTCGACTTCGTGTTATACTACACTTTTCAGTAGCGGGGGGGAACTAAAATGGTCACTTTAAACATTTAAATAAAGTGAAAGAATAGAACAGTAGTTTGATGACCTATGAGTAATAAAATATAATACAATTATATTGTACATCCATGTTCTATGTTGTTGTTATTGTTTTGATATTTATATGATTTATTTATTTTTATTTATTTATGTTTGTTCAATCCCATCCCCACACAAATTTCAAAAGTGACTGAGAAGTTTCTTATTTCAAAGCTCTGGCTATCCCTTTTAGAGAATTATAGCCGTGAGTATATGTATTTTTTTATATGTTTTTTTATTATTTTTCCTCCAGTGTTATGCTGTGTAGTGTCGGCTTAGAATAGCACTACCCCATTTCTTCCGGTGGGTGTACGTAAGAGGTGACTAACGGTATGGGGGCTATTAAGAGATTTTTGGGCGATGCGGTTGGAGACCCATCACCAACAACCTTTGTTTTGCCATCTTTTCCCCGCTCAATTTTCCAAAAGTGGCTGAGAAATTTCTTATTCCTTGGCTCTGGCTACCCCTTCAAGGGATTCATAGCCTTGAGTATGTGTATGTATGTATGTTAAATAAAAAACAAATAAGATGATGTGATTTATGAAAATACAGACGGTCGATTACATCGCATAGCGCCCCTGAAAGGTTGTTAAATAAACCAATACTGAATTTTTAAGAATACTTCAATATAGTTGGTTTATAAACTGATTTAAGATAGATAAACTTTATTAAATATTAAACTTTGTCCTCATTCCACCTTCGATTTAGTACTATTAAATATAGTTTTGATATTTTAATTACATTAATTTTAATACATATGCAGAAAAAATCGGACAGTTCAATAGAATTTGTGATTAACATTACAAAATACTTGTAAAAGCTTTTTTTTAAATATATCATATTTTAGTTAGTAGTTAATATATCATATTAGGGATATAATGAATTCGAATAGGAAATAGTAGTAAGAAATATTAATTTTGTTTTTAAATAATAGTAGTAATATAAAAAATAATTGGTCTAATAGAAACAACCTATATTATTTTTATTTTGCGAAAATGAAAAATAGAAATTTAAAACTGTGTAAAATGCCTTAATTACCTTTACAACCTCTTTGAACCATTCAAAAAGGCAGAAAAAAAATATTAAGCCAAGATATTACAATGTTTCATAATATTATGAAAGATGCATCTAAACAAAACTAGCACTCCAGCCGTTCCTCCCGCGCGAGCGTCCATCGTAGCCCCCGAAGCTACCAACAATAAAATTTGCATAATAGCAGCCGCGCCGCCGCAGCGCATCTTCTTATTAAATTTCCTCCGCTGAAACCCTCAACAACTCATTAATGGTTTGTACTTAACCACCTCGAGATGTTATTTGGACGATAAATCATAAGGTTGCAGAGTTCGTGGCTTACCCGACTTTTATAGCTTCAGCTGTGCTCGCAGTAATCCTTCTGAAGTCTTGCTAGATGAGCGATGGGGCTATATAAGGGTATTACCACTTTTTCATAACGCTCTTGAAATATGTGCCTTTCCGCTGCAGCCAATAGCTCGTGTGGAAATAGATTTAAGACTCTTTTATTAACATTTCAAAGACATTCTTTACGATCCCTTTTCTGCAAAATATTCTTTTAAACATCAAAGATTGAAAACTATATTATACCAACTCATAACTGAACATAAATTAAGATAGTTCAGTAATAAATAAATATCTACTAACACATAACACATTACTTGCCGATTCAAGTAGTGCCGGCTTAGAATGTCGCTACCCCTTTCTTTCCACGGGTGTCGTAAGAGGCGACTAAGGGTATTGGGGCTTTTTATTGGATTTTTGGGCGATGCGGTTGGAGACCCATCACCAAAAACCTTTATTTTCCTATCTTTTACCCACTCAACTTCCAAAAGTGACTGAGGAATTTATAATTCCTTGGCTCGGGCTACCCCTTCTAGGGAAATACAGCCGTGAGTATATGTATGTATGTATGAACATTACACAGATCATGCTAGATCCAAAGTAATTATCCTATTAATATTATAAATGTGAAAGTTTGGATGTTTGAGGCAAAAAGGCTCCTCAAGTACATATCAAGTACATGTTATGTACCACATTTTCATTATTAATATATATGAATGAAATTTGGCAGAATGCTAGAATGACCCAAATTATCGAATAGGATACTTTTTATCCCGGTAAAAATTGATTAATAAAATATTCACGCCTGATTGAACTAAAAGTACCGGAAAAAACGCTTTAAGATTCGTCGTAAGCAAATTTGACAGTACAAACTCTGTCAGGTCAGCTAGTAAGTTAATTATTTCTCTCCTTACTCGGCGAGACCTCAAATAATATTTCTATGTAAAGATATTATTTAGCTTCTCACTTAATTACGAAGTCTCGCCCGATACACTATCATGAGTTTAATCAACCTTCCGGTTTTATTGTTTATTTAAGTATAAAAAATTGTAAGAAATTATTATTATATAGGTTTGTAATAAGTTTTTTTATACAATTGATTTCACTTTATTCCATTAGCAATTCAAGTGTTTCATATCATAACACATTATGTGTAGCGCTTAATAATATGTAATCCACAATTTCTAAAGTAAAACTTGGTACATCTATACATATATTAACGGCAATGAATCCCTAAAAGTGGTAGCCAGAGCTTGAGATCAAGAAATTCTTTAGCAGGTGATGGCGTGGTCCGACCGCATCGCCTAAAAATCACTTATAAATAGTTGCCTCTTACGAACACGCACGAGAAGAAATGGGGTAGTGCTATTCTAAGCAGACACTACACCGCAAACAATTTAAATGTGGATATATTGCCAAGAATTGAAGACTCAGAAGTCATCAGTATGTATCCCAAAATGGGTAAAGTGAGGGTCGGCACGCGTGAAGGGTTTCGTAGTAACCAGTATAGGTAAGGAAAAATGGCGTATGTCTACGCTAAATATGATAAGCTTCTCATTATAACTTTATTTATACAACATTCAGTGACAGCGTTTATTAAGATATACAAAAGTCATTTTATTTGATTTTCACTATCTGGTTTATAAATAAGATGATAAGACGGGAGTAAATGTCACCACTTTGTGAATTTAAGTCTTTCAAAAAAATAACTAAAAAATATTATTCAAGAATCCAAACATGGCGCAACAATCATTTACCAACCCCATAACTGACTCGTATAACACCAACGGAAATAAATAAATTAGTTCAGTTCAAAATTATAACTGCATAAAAATAAATGTATTAAAGATAGTAACTTTATCAAGCTAACATTAAACGCTGATAAACAGTACATCTGGCAGTATATTCGGTTACCGACAATATGTAATTTTAATCATTCGACAGCAAACTTTCGTGAGAGTAGTGCCACTACAATGATTCTGTTAACTCATTATTATTTATTTGTGACTATATTTTCTTTATCGAACGCTTCCATAGTGCAATGGTCACCAAGTACAAATTTCGGCGTAAACAAAATTCAAAATGCTTGTTCTAGAGAAACTGTAGTATTTCCAGAAGTAATGACATTAAAAATCACTGGTGATATTTCTGTAAAAGAAATAATTTTGCCTAAGGATGGTTCTGTAAATTTGATTGATGCTGATATACATTTTGGTGAGGACGCATCGGTTTCAGAAAACTGTACAGAAAAAGATGTTATCGTCATGCCTGCAGAGTTTGGATGGACGGAAGCAGACGTTTGGATTGCCGATCGTTTCAACGAGGCCACACCAGATGCGGAGCGAAGACCATGTTACTACGACACTGCTGCATTCAAAAGAGGAAGCATTTATACCGTTCTTCTTCCTAATCATACTCAAACTATCAATGAATTGATGATAGATGGAAACGTGTTTGATAGTTTAATATTTCAAGCACTTGTAAATTTTCAATCAAACGATAATCCAGATCAATTTATCTTGAACGACCAGCTTAATACTGGTTTGAAAATTGCAGATTATAATTGTCACTCTGCTATTGGATGTCCTTGTCAAGAAAATTTAGAAGTCGATTGTTCTAGAAAAATTTGTCCAAAACCACTTTGTGCTGATGCGATAAAACCATCGGGACATTGTTGTTTTATTTGTGGTGGAGCTTTACAATTTCACATTGATAATTCCTTTGATGTCAAAGAGTTCAAAAATCTTGTACAAGAAACGATTAAATTGTACGGTTCTAAGAACGTAGATTATCATTTAGGAGTTTTACCCGATCATAGAATGCAATTGATTGTGGTCGATCTAATTGAGTACGATGGGACAAGTGTTGAAATTATCAATGTTATAAGCAGTTATATGAACAATGATTTAGTAATGGGTGTTAAAGAAGCTTTATTCAGTGGAATACCTTTATCCCAAAAAGGCTTAGGATTTAAAATCGTTGCTTCCGTATTCGTTTCTGTTGTGTTTGCACTAGGCAGTGTGTTTGCGTACTATTACAAGTTAAATAATTTAGTAATTCCATATATAAACACTGCAAGAAGAAACAATGTGACCGTGTCTAGGTTTCAAAGGCGAACAGACAGTGTTATCACACTAACTAGAAGAGATTCTGCGGTTTCATCTTTGCAAGCTGCAACTGCCTTTCGCAACCCTTTGTATGATTCAAAAAGATCACAAAAATCATCAGGTGATACTTCAGTAAATGATAACGAATAAATATACTTCAGAGTATTTCGATTTTGTTAATAACAAATAAAAAAAAAAGAAAAGAAAATTATTTTGATAAATAATAGTATAAAACAAATATTATATTGATACTTATCATAGCCACAATGTTAGCATAGACTGTACAGATATTTTTTTCGTGGCCTATTTATTACCTATACTATAAACTTAATAATTTACAATAATTAAATGCATAAATTAGATCGTAATGTTTTTTTGTTTGATTTTATATTATAAATGCAGTAAATGAATTTTGTACGCAGATATCAATATCACTTATTTTATGGTTTATTTATGATTTATTTTCTTATATATTAAGTCTATGGTACTGTTTAAGTTCTGGAGGGCAATTCTCACACGGTAGATATTATATCACTTTCGATATTTATCACTTTTGTGATATTTCGCGATCGATATTAGACTTGAGCTATTCTCACTCCATCCAATAGATATTTTTCTATTGAAAACCAGCCGATATGATGATATATATCAAAGGATGATATCGTGTGGTCACGATCAGACGATGTGATGATATTTTAAGATGTCGTGCGAACGGTAGCCTTTTTGTTTTCAAATTTTGTTTGAATATAGATAGAAAATTAAAATGTAGGTAAATATATTAAATGGATCATAGATTAAATAGTCTTGGAAGTTGTAAATAATGTCTACTTGGATCAACGTTAATTATATTATTAAAATATAAAAAATATATTATTTTTCCATTATAAAATTTCCAAAACTAAATTCGGTTGTCGGATGGTTCATTTGGGAATTCAGACTTTGCTAGTTACCCGCAAAGTACACTTAAAGGAAAATTTAAACAAACCAAAACATATGTAAATATTGACAGATATGAAGACCTTTTCATATCTAAGATGACAGTTAAACTAACCTTTCATTCAATTCATTCGCTGGGATCATTGATTTCGGTCATCGTCCTTTAATGTCTAAGGAAAAATTACTACCGTGTGCGAGAATACAGTTTCAATATATGAATAGAAATATGTTTCACTTTGTGATATTTTGCACACGACATTGAACACTTGATATAATTTCTATGATAGTAATGATATCGAACTTGCGAGAATTGCCCTCCTGTTCTTTCCCCATAATATCTTACAAAATAGCAAAATCATGAACTTAATATTTATAGTCAAAATCTAAGTGCATTACAAAAAACACATATTGATTGTTACTGAGTAATGCCAGTTGAAAAAAATATATAATCTACATACTTAAAACTTTGCGTTTTGTATAACTTTTACTAGGAAAAAGAAACAATGGGATAATTTACTTTTACGAACGCTACGGATTAATATCCAAAAAAGAAGTAACCAGACACTAATCGAAGTGAGTGAGGTTAAGATAAACCAAAAGACTGTTGGTGATGGGTCCCCAGTCAAATCGCCCAAACAGTTGGAAGTCGTCTGGCGAGAGTAACTTTAATAGGGGACGATGATTTTCAGTTTTACCCGTACTTTGCTGTGAATATAATATATAACTTCGATCATAGTCAGCATCAAATATAATTTATCAAATACACTTTATTTGTCCTAAATCTTCGTAATGTATAACATTGTAGAACCAAATTTAGGTATCAAGATGTAATAAACACTCCAGTAGAATAGAAACTTTATTCAGAGAGTTTTCCTCACAGCCCATATATGTCCCCACCAAGGGGCTCGAGCTTACCCTATATAGGGCGATTTGGCCGGTAGTCCACCACGCTGGCCAATCGCGGGTTGGCAGACTAACGACTACTACCGTAATAGTAGCCGGGACAGACGGCTTAACGTGCCCTCCGAAGCACGGAATCATCTTAATTTTCGAATAATCAGGGGATTCATGCCTTCAATATCCATCCAAACTGAGTTTAATCTCACAAATTAAATTTGTAAGATTACTACCCCGGGGATCGAACCCGAGACGTCCGCACTTGAAACCAACTGCTTCACCGCAAGACCACGGAGGCAGTTATATTCAGAGAGTATAAACGAAAAATGTATTACTGAATTTGTCCTTACTACATTTTTATTTAGAAGAGGTCTGCGAGCTTTTTGAAAATTATATATAGAAGTAAGCTATACTAAACACATTATAAGTATATACAACCAATCTGTAAAATTCACATAACACAGAGACTGCCAAAATCGATCCAGAATGCAAAAATTTTAAGAAATTTATGTATACTTTAAAAAGGATTACGTCATAACTTATGTTATTGTGTTATTAAGTGTTTTTTGTTATGCACTTTCCCACAGCTAAAGTACGTACTTAATATTCTTCAAGCGATAATGATACTAAAATTTCAAACTCTTAACACTTAATGATCTTTAATTCTTATTGAATGAGTGTAAGTAAATATCTGCATGTAATGACTACCGCAGTCGAGCTCCGTGAGAAAGCATGATGTCTATTTGTACTATCAGTACTACTATTTTAGAATTAGTTGTTTGACTAATACTCGAGTAGAGTAGTGAAGTAATATAACGCGTTTAGTTTGTAAAATATGTTAACTGGCATGCCAGTAGTATTTATGAAGTGATTTATTGCTTGATTTATATTTTACAATACATATTTTAAAAAAAGTATTGATAATTTGCATGAACTTATTTATTATTTATTATACCCTTGACGTGATTGAGTAGGGAAAGGATTGTAAATTGTAAATTAAGATGAACGGTGATAGCGTCGCCGAACTCCAATAACTAGTCAAAAATCCCAATACCTTACTTACGAATCTTACGCAACCCGCAGGAACAAATGAATTATTGATATTCAAAGCCGGTACAGCCAAATATATACCATACTGTCTACTTATTAAATGAGTCTTTGATTTTTTTAAGCAAGATAGAGTAGGATTTTATGTATGGATATTATAAAACTGAGTGTTTAATTTTTTCTATAAATTAAGGTGCCCGTAGATCTAATCTAAACCAAAAAATATATTTTTTAATTATGTAGCGAATATAAAATATTAATAAACCAAATCGTGTTTTTGGAAGCAAGTTAGACGCTCGGAGAACAAGGCATAGATTGAAGTGTTTATTCAGGCAAAGTGAGGACACCGTCCGCCACTACACTACATTATGTTAAAACAAATAATAAGCCGTACTGGACACCGGTCTTACGGAATTGGGACTTAAGTGGCTTCGAGTTTAAATTAATTACTAATGAGATAATTATTACAGTGACAGTGTATTCGTACAAAACGGTGATAGGCCTGCCGCCTATCACGTGAGTACACTGTCCATGCAAAACGTGGGTACTCTGAACACCAGATGAAAAAGTACCTCAGTACCTCTGCCTACCCCTTCGGGGATATTCGGCGTGAATTTTTATGTTTATGTTATAATTATTATGATAATTTTTTAAAGACTGTTCTGATCATTATTATGAGAACCTAGTAACCAGCCCTTACTATTTCTATTTGATCTAACTTCAGTGCCACATCAATGCCACAACTATCTTATGTTTTCTATTTTACAATATCTTAAATAGCTGTGTGGGCAGTATCAGTTTAGAATAACACTACACCATTTCTTCCCATGGGTGTTTGTAAGAGGCGGCTAAAGGGATTAGGGCTTTGTAAGTGATTTTTCATCACCGAAACCATTATTTTCCCCACACAACTTCTAAAAGTGACATCCCTTCTAGGGATATATAGCCGTGAGTATATGTACGTATGTTAATTTTAAATAACTTGAGGAAAACCTACATAAAATACTCACCATCAAAGGTACGACGAAGATTTCCATTCAAAAAGAGGTGATAAGTATTTAACTCATCACCTACAAATTAATTTAAAGCTTAAGTTGCCTCGTTCCACACCCACAAAAAGATATTCAGTAGTGTTATTTAGAACCAATACTACACGGCACAAGGAAAATTGATGTTAATTCATGTAATGGAGAATCTTAATAATCACACTCATCGATAAGAAGGACCTTTCAATTGCTCAAGCGTAAAGGAAAAGTGTATTATTTAGGAAGTTAAAAGTTTGTCCTAACATGTACATATTGTAAATATGTTGGCAGTTTATGATATGAATTTGACTGGATTTTATTCTGAAGATGTGTAAAGTTTGTGATAATGTAATTAAAAACCTTATTTCATAAGCATCTATAATGTTGTATACTTTGACAAAAAGCTGAGTTACAAAACCCAAGAGAAGCTCCTTCTATATTATTTTAAAAAGCCTGAGATTGGATCGGCTAGATATTATAATTATTATCATATAATTAAAACTGTTTCAGTCTTTAAGCTCTTGAATACAGTTTCAAATGGCAAGAAATTTAAAGTTCGCTGTTCAAATTTCGCTCTTGTAGCCAAACTCTTAAAGTTGTAATCCAAACTAAATCTGTTGATGAAATGCTAAAAGCCGCTTACATTGCTTTAGTTTTGTTTTGACAATATTGAGTTTCGGAAGTTTATGCATTGGTAGGAATAACAGCCTTGGGCTTAATAGTTTCAAGATCGATTTTCCCGTGCTGAGTTTGTATGTAAATGCAATTTCGGTTTCCCGCAGAGTCCAAGTGATCATAACAAATCACGCAGACATTCGGAGACGCTAAAGTGTTTAAAATTTAATTTCGTAGTCAATATTATAATAGCGCTTATACTGATACGTCTAAACTGATGATGAGGTACCAAAATAAGACATTAGCTAGAGTTATAACATTAGTTATTCAGGTGTATTAAAATAGATTTTTCATTAGGATAATACCATATAGATGAAAATATATTCAGCAAGCAAGGCATCAAATAATGGCTCGCAATATCAAAACGTAGAGTTTGTACATTTATAAAGCAGTGAATAGTAAACTTGTTATCTTTTGTTGTTTTGTTTTTTATTATTTTGATATTTTGTTGTAGCTTTTGATGCTTTCAGTATTTATGTTACTCCGGGCAAAAAAAGGTCTGAAAGTAAAATATACTTTTATTACACATAAATGTAGAGTTGTGTGTCAGTATTTTTTAATTTATTGTAAGAGTTCTTATATTTTTATTAATCATCGAAATGTTCTAATGCAAGCTGACAAAGCAATCACTTTGTGAACACATTTTCATCAAACAGACGAATTTCGTAAAATATCTTTGCAATATAAGGAAAAAATGTTTAAAAAGGTTGGGTTCTGTAAACGAGTGGCCGCAGGTGCGCCGGATAGGGCAGCGAGCCGTTCTGTGAAGGTCGTGAGGATGCTTGTAAGCCTCTACCTTCGGTTAGTCGCACATACATTACATA
Organism: Bedellia somnulentella; assembly: GCA_963576735.1. Classification (NCBI taxonomy): domain Eukaryota; kingdom Metazoa; phylum Arthropoda; class Insecta; order Lepidoptera; family Bedelliidae; genus Bedellia; species Bedellia somnulentella. The sequence continues at coordinate 19,998,645 of OY755176.1, forward strand.
GGGTTCGTATAATTATATCCTTTGTTTCTCTTAAGTTGGTTGGGTCGATTTATATTATACATTTAAAAGAAAATATTAATATAAGAGAATGTATGAAAGAGAGGTCCATATATTATACATACTCATATATTATACATATACTCAAGCCGTTAGTTCCCATTGGGGTAGGCAGATACTACCGATCGCCACTTTGTACAATCATGGCAAACCAAATAATATCTTAGTTTATATTTATCTTAAAAACAAAAACACTTTCGTTCGAAGTAATTTAAATATAGGTATTTGTCAAATCTATTAGTATTCGTTGCAGCGCTCCTTCTTTCCTTCACAGAGCGCGATGAAAAACTCCAGCAGAACGCAAATCACAAATTAAAATGTTGAATATGATAGCCTTATGATAATGTCGATTTAAATATTATTATTATTACTAATTAAAGACTTTTTTCGTGCGTAAGTGTTTTTATAATAATATTATTTACTAAAAAGAAATACTCGGTTTCTTAGCACAGCAGAAATTATGGCCAAAAAAACGGTTTTGAAAGTGAATATGTTTGTTCTTTATTTATTTATAACAATGCTGTAAACATGTTTATATAAAGAAAACCATACTTTTGTTTTGACAATATACCAGACCCATTATACTACACTAAATTTATAAAAAAGAAAGATCTTCCATGATTTAGAACTACCAGCATGTGCTAGGCCGAGCTACTACTAGATTGTGTATGCTATTTCCTTTGTTTTGAACAGACATAGATATTCTTAAATTTGTCTTAAAATATACTTACATGCCATGCATTAAGTTCAACAAATTAACTCTTAGATTATCTCCTGAACCTCAAAGATATAACACAAGATTAGTGTTTAAAATACACATAACACTAATTTGGACATGTATTGAAATTTTGGATGAACGATAGGTGGTAAACACTCCCGATAAATAATACCAGGTACATGTGTCTTTAATTATATTTTAAAAATACACAGTATTGTCAAGGTATTATACTCTAAAGTGACAGAACAACTTAAAGACGATATAACAACGAAAGTTTCACACACGAGTTCAAGTCGCAAGTTCGCAACACTATAAATTGACATTTTCACCGACAAATGATAATATAATGGCTGCTGGAGCAGCAAAGAATCAAAATACAGAACCGATACACTATTATAATTGAATTAATTCAAACATTAAAATGCCTCCGAAATGTCAAAAATAGAAAAGAATTTATTGACGAATATAGATGAAGCTCGAGACGTTTGCCAGGGTCGTACAAAGTGTCGGTCGATAGTCTCTGCCTACCCCAATGAGAACTAACGGTGAAATACATGTATTTGTAAAAGAAACCAAACCTTTTTGTTATAATACATACATACATACATATAATTACGGCTGTAAATCCCTAGAAGGGGTAGCCAGAGCTAAGGAATTAGGAATTCCGCAGCCACTTTTGGAAATGTAAATATGAAGTTTGTTGGTCTCCAACCGCATCGCCCAAAAATCCCTAAAAAGCCCCAATACCGTTAGTCGCCACTTACGTACACCCACCGGAAGAAATGGGGTAATGCTATACTAAGCCAAAATGGCCAAAATGATAGCCGACCTCCGATAGGAGATGGCACCCAAAGAAGAAAAAATTCTAAGCCGACACTACACAGCATCATTATCAGCAATCTTTGTCATAATAAGGAACAAAAATAAAGTGTCCAATATTTATTATAAAAAAACTAATTATACCAGAGCACAGTGGTACCGCCGCCATACAAGGGCGGTCATAAATACCTTACTCTCTTAATTTGCATTTTTTTTGGGTTAATCAATAAAATAACGTTAAAGATTGTATACTAATGATGTATTTAATTGTTAGAAGTAAATAAAGAAGTCAAAAAAATAAAATAAATAGGTATAAAAATATTAGTTTATTTCTAATGATAACTACGAAATATCTACTTTTTGGTATTAATAAAATTGTCAATTTACTATTTTTACCATAAAAAAATACATTATAAGTATTTTTATTTTAAACTTACAGCTAAGTATACATGCATCTCTTACTAAACTGAAAAAAAGTACTACAAATAAATTGGAATATAAATCAAACTTTTAATAGATGTAACACTTCTTTAGACATAACACTTTTCTTCTGACGGGGGAGTTTTCGAAGGCCAGTAATAAATGGATCCAAACTGAGTAAAAGTCTATTTAGCAAATCCGAATTACTAACTTCTCTTGACATCTTGCGCGTGTGATCTCGTCTGAAGGACTTATAGAATTTATTGTTTGATTCAACTGCCTCTTCAGATAACTCCCCGAACAATACTAAGACGTGTTGCGCTACCTGAGCCCCGTGAATGAGCACTTTGTGGACGGAAGCTGGAAGGTTCAACCACGAATATTCATGAATCAAAAGACGCGCGGTTTCTAATTCATATTTCTCGAAAATTACTTAAAATATGTTTATGTTTCTGTGCAACTGTTCCGCCATGTTCCAATAGCCATACCTAAAATAAATGCATCCTTGTAAATGTACATTTAATCGTATGACCTGGGAAGAAAAGTTAAAACTGTTGTATCAGGTTTTGGTAATTTGCTAATTTTGAGTCTACGCAGTAGTCTTTAAGAACTCGTAGAAGCTAGATAGGCAGCTCTTGGCGGCTGAATGTTTTTGTATTCGAAAGAAGACACTTCAATCTTAAAATTGTACTATGTGAGAACCATTGACGATATCTGACATACTCTTAAAACTTTAGGATAAGTCAAAATAATGTTTATTTTTATACAAAATATTGTGGTACATTAGAAGGGACAAACATGTTCTAATATGACAGATAACGGTTTAAAATGTACCTGAATTGTAATACATACCTTGTTTTTGGAAATCCATATCCCGGAAGTCACTCACAAACGATGCAATTCTGAAAATTCACTACCGCATAAACAATGTTCTAATGAGTCACTGATAACGGCGAGCATAAGGGTAAGATGCTTTCACTTTGAGGGTCAAAAGCAAATTGTTCTCAAATGAAAAGGGTGACATATTTATACTTTTTGGATAGCTTGTTTATCGGTTTATCGGTAAAAACAATAAAATGAATAGTATTTGATAGTCGACTTTATCGATTAATGGCCTATGGCGGTACCACTGTGCAGAGGACCAAACTTGCATTATTCATTTGAACTCGGTGAATAAAATTGTGTAAGTACACACATATATTATCTAAAAGTGTATTATTGAATCACATTTTTTGAAAATTACTATATTTTTAACCGAAAGTGAACGCTAGCAAGTGGACTTCCAGTTCTTACTCTTTTTTTTTCAATACCTGACAAAAACATTTCACGTCACACTAAAGCACTTGAATACACAAATTCATTTAAACATAAATTTTTTAACCGACTTCAAAAAAAGGAGTGTTCTCAATTCGACCGGTATATTTTTTTTTTTTTTTTTTATGTTTGTTCGCCGATTGCTTTGCCATTTATGAACCGATTTTGATTATTATTTTTTTATTCGAAAGAAGATACTCCCGGATTGGTACCATGATGAGGATATCAGGGTCTGATGATGGGATCCTGGAGAAATCAAGGGGAACCCTCAAATTTTATAGGCAAATGTACCGCGTTTTACATATTTTCTGAACTTATATTGGCATTTGCTTCATAAAATCATATTGTTATGCTGCTGAGCTGATGATAGAAGGTGTGGATCCTCAATCACTAGGTATTAGGAAACAGTTCTTTCCACATTCTATATAGATTTATACTCCTCTTCGCTGCTATTTATCTCTGATTATTACAATCTAAAAAATATTATATCGTACAAAAATCAATTTACCCTACAACTACAAGGTACCCTACATTTTACATGTATATGAAGTGCGAAATACATACTTCTTATTATCAATAATCATCGAGACTGGCACCGGCTCACAAATTAATTTAAGAGAATTGTAATATTTAGGTAGGTTGAACTGACGCGTGTGGAATAAAGAAATTGCTAAGGTATCAATCACAGTACTCACATTCAATTAAAAAACTTATTTCGTACTTTTTAGTACTAGATTGTTTATAGTTAGTAATAATAATTTTACTTTTTAAATAACGGATATTTTCTAAATATTTCAAGTATTTGACAGCTCTTTAGCAGCAAAATAAAGTAATGTGGGAGTCATGTTAGAGCGCACACTACTGCGGACTCAAACGCACATAGCAGCGTCTCACTCATATTCCTACATCGCGGAGTGTAAATGTTTTTCGAGTTAAGCATAGATACAAATTATAAGTTGGTACACAGCAGGGTGTACTGGCCAGTATATCTTTGCTGTTTCCACAGTAACGTTTGTACTTAATTATTTCAATCAGTTCGTCATAACTATCGAATAAAAGTGTTAATAAATGTTAGTACTGAACTTTACCCATCTACACAGGAATCCCGTCTTTAGTCTTTGGTATCTAGTATCGGAATGCGAAAACTTCCAAAGTTAGCAACTATCAAGAATAATGGAGCATTCGAGAATATCATATGTACATTATCAATACCAATGACGTTTAACTATTATTTCATGCCATAAATAGAAAAAAATGCTCGTTATATCCGGTAGACGAAAATTACCCAATGTTTTTTGTACAGTGTTCATTTGAATCATAACTGACTTTTATATCAACTCTATTGGATACTACAAATTAATGTTTATCAATCGCACTATTTTTAAAGCATTTACATAACTAAATAGACAATTAAACATAAATCTCCAATCAACCCATTTTCGCATAGGGAAACTTCCGTTACTAAACAGTAAAAAATTATAGTTTTTTATATCATATTTACGTTTTCTAAACCGTCACAACATACGACATCTCTGCCACCGCCCAAACATCTCCGCGCTCCGAGCAAGCCAATAAAGCTCAACTAAGAACTAATACAAATCTTATTTCATTGTGTAAATAAAAGTATAAGCAAAGTGCGAAAGTTGTATTTATCATTATGACCTCCATTTTTATTGGAAAATAGTTCCACATACCAAGTAATACAGTTAACAATTGAGTGACACGGCGCCGTTGCGTGCCACACGATACATTGCGTGCTGGCAAACGAACTCTGCAAATTGTAATGGATACAAAGAAGGGTTGGTATTTGAACACGAGAAAATTGCGAGATATGTTTGAGATGACTACTACATTTGAGATTTCGTCGTAATTTCATTTTCCGTAAATAATAATTCACGCTTTGCATTAGAAGCGGGACAAGCTGTTGATCAACGTAAGATAATATAAGATAGGTCAAGTTGTTTAAGCTGTGTACTCATACTCACGGCTATAATTTATATAAGAAGTAACTAAACATTGAAATCTAAAATTGCTTTGCCATTTCCGAGTTTGAGAGTGTAATGTAAGGAGAAAAAAGCTCATACCATATCTGTGCGGCGGCGGCTCAATAATTACTTGCACACTCTGTATTTATTTTGTGACCTTAAGCGTCAACCATAGGAAGAGATGAGGTAGTGTTGTTCTCTGAGCTGAAACTACACAGTTAATTTACATGCAACGACAAATATATACGAAGCACGAAACTTTGATGTATTTGAATACATAAAATGAGGTAATTAGGAAGTTAAAATACGGAGGAAATACTGCCAACTGAATTTATTAACTTAACGTCTAAATGGTCCAGTAGTGACAGTTTGTCTGCAACTCGCGTCATACGAGTGCTAGAACTAGAGCAGTGTTGTTCAAACTTTTTTCATTACGCGTATCGTTTCCTTGAAATGTAAACTTTGCAACGAAACATTGGCTTAGCCGACTGCTAATATAGCGGGGTGCAGCCGGACGCTTGCAAGAGTATTTTTATATATTTTACAGTATTTTTTATTTGTTTGTTAATTCTCAATTTTTCACTGGAATCTCAATTTATTAAACATTCAGTGGAACGACAAGATGATACTGAGGTTGTAGTGGCAGGTATTAAAGTTGATGTGAAGATCCTCGTACGAGGCTTTGATCTAGCGCTAGACTTGACATGAAGTGAAAATATATAGGTAAAAATAATACAGATATTAATAAAAGAAATGCCAGAACGCTAATAACGCAAACCCTTCTTATGTTGAAGATTGTTGCTTCATCTCGACCGTTTCTTAATGCGATTGGGTTTTAATGCATATAATTCGTACGTTGTTAAGAAGTTTAATTTTTAAACAGTTTGTGTAATGTTGCAATAATATTGAAATACATACATACATACATACATACATATACTCACGGCTATATTTCCCTAGAAGGGGTAGCCAGAGCTAAGGAATTATAAATTCCTCAGCCACTTTTGGAAGTTGAGTGGGGAAAAGATGGTAAAAATAAAGGTTTTTGGTGATGGGTCTCCAACCGCATCGCCCAAAAATCCAATAAAATGCCCCAATACCCTTAGTCGCCTCTTACGACACTCTTGGGTGGAAAGGGGTAGCGACATTCTAAGCCGGCACTACACGGCTAATAATAATAAATTTTACAAATAAAATAAATACAAGTACGCAGCAATGTTGGGAACGCTGGTCCAAAACAATGCGCAACGTATTTCTAAGCACAAGTTTGTAAACAACAGTATGAACCAACTTTTCAATTGAAAATGCTTCGCCGTCGTAGTTTTAATAGCGCTCGATGTATTACACACAGCACTACTCATAGTTATGTTTCTCACTTGCAACCCAGTTTGACTTTACATGGGTAGCAGACCATATATGACTACATTCAAAATACATACATACATATACTCATGGCTTTAAATCCCTAGAAGGGGTAGCCAAAGCTCCAGAATAATAAATTCTTCATCCACTTTCGGAAGTTGTGTGGGGAAAAGATTGTCTCCAACCGCATCGCCCAAAAATCACTTAAAAAGCCCCAATACCCCTAGCCGCTACTTACGAACATCGTGTTTTTGTCATGTTAAGTCATTATTGATCAGATACAATAACTCATTTGTTTATGAAATTATTTTGAAAGTCGGTCGACGGAGTCGACTCAGGATCTACTTTTGAATCTAATGGAACTTTCAATTACTTTCCCTGTTACTGTAAGTATGTATAGAAGCTAAAACTAAAGGGCTTCCCTATGAGAGTAGATCTAAAAGTTCATTTGTTAATATTTTAATGTTATTATAGAATAGAATAGAAAACTCTTTATTGTACATCACAGATAGAAACATTTTATACACATTATTTATTAACTAGAAGTATAATTGGCGGTCTTATTGCTTAAAGCAATCTCTTCCAGACAACCTTTGAATGGTGAGATCAGTACGTTAATAAAAACAGTAGGTAGATGGACAAGACATAATGGAATGAGAGTAGCAACTATTTTACATTATTTACAATAAACAAAAACTTTACAACTAAACTTATTTCTAGTGAAAAATTAATTAATTATAAATAGTTTGTAATCAACACTAATAAATATAGTTTACACAAATAGAAATACGTATATAAACATACATACATATATGTAATGCCTAAATGTCTACTGAGTCATCTATACTCTATACTAATATTATAAAGCTGAAGAGTTTGTTTGTTTGAACGCTAGGATCTCAGGAACTACCCAATCAAATTGAAAAATTTCAATCTTTTTGTGTTGGATAGTCCATTTATTGAGGAAGGTTTTAGGCTATATATCATCACGCTGCGACCAACAGGAGCAAACTATCAGCGAATAATGTTGCAAAAACGGGGATAATTATTCATACTAAGGCTTCCGTTGTGTACGCTGCGTAAACGGTTTAAGTTACCCAAAAAAAATGTAGTAAAGAATTATTTCTCTTTAAATGATCTAAAAAAATGCCCGCGACAGTATATGTCTAACTTTTAAGTTTCACTTACTAAACCATTTTTATGGTAAATAAATTTGGTCGAATTTAATGCATAATTGCCATAATGTTTTATCAACATAATATTAATCTTTATCCAAATAAATATGTTGTTGATTGAGAGTATTTAATTGAGAACAAAATTGTCTTTGACATCACTTAATTTAAATAAACATCTTAGAAGATAATACAATTTTAAAATTACTCCGTAACAAAATTTACATGCGTGCATGAAGCGCAAGACAAGACGCTGCGCTGGTCGGCGAGCGAGGTGACCTGCGCGAGAAGCTTATGTTTAAGCCTAATCCTATTAATATTATAAATGTGAAAGTTTAGATGTTTGTGAGTTTGTAGCTAAATGAAGATGAATTCACAGTAGGCCTTTAAAATAAAATTTACAGGAAGCCAGATAATGATCTAATTAACACAATAGGACAATTTTTATCCCAGAAAAATTAAGAGATCAATAAATTTTCTTTAAAAATGGTTAAATAGACTAACTGACTAAGAATCAATGCTCAGCCGAAACTACTATACTTATAAACTTAAAACTTATGAAGTGAAAAAACTGTGAGGACGCTATGAAAAACACCTTTTTTCTCATCGCATGACAGAGACCCTCAACAGGTCAGTTAAATGTTTCAGTTCGACGACGTGAAAGTCAACACTTTTGACAGTACGAAGTCTGTGGGGTCAGCTAGTGTAGTTATAAAATCACACATACAAATAATAAATTATTATAATTAATGCACACAAATACGCAACATTTTGCTATATATTAGCTAGGTAAAGATTTTTTACCAGATTTTTGAAGATAGGGAAGGTTTTGGCTTTTCGAACGTGTAAAGGAAGGGCGTTCCACAATTGAACAGCCTATACTGTGAAAGAGGACGAGTAGAAATTAGTGGAATGCGAAGGGATGCTTAAGAGAAAGTTATTACATGAGCGAAGATTTAGATCGTGAGAAGAAGAGAGAAATTGAAATCGTTCTTTCAGATAACAAGGGATGGAGGGATTAAATAGGATCGTATAAAGACAGGTAAATAGTATGTAAATTTCGGCGGAGACGAATGGGAAGCCCTTTAAGTTTATTATTTCGGACACATGATAGTATAGGTACTTACGCAAACCGAATAAAAATCGAATGCAAAGGTTCTGAAGGCGCTCGAGTTTGTTGAGTTGCTCTTCAGTTAAATCCAGATAGCATGTGTCAGCATAGTCGAGAATTGCTACTTTTGCAAATTACAGAGAAACAATTATAATCACGGAAAGTTCCACAAAAGACAAGAAAGAGCACTCACTTAATTCCTAACTTTCTGTTACCTCGAGCGTATCTTTGAAATAGTTTAAGTAGTGCTCCTTAACTACAAGTTTTCTTATAAAAATGCAAATGCAGAGTCACCTTTGAAGTTTTATTTTTATTCATAGCATATATTGCATTGAACTTGAAAAGTTAAGATACATTGGTTCAATTTATAATTAATTATATAATCCCATCATATAATGCCATTTAATATTGTTCTTTTTTATAAAAATGGTTATCATAAAAATAAGCATATCAGCCTAATTAAATTGTCATAATTGTTTTTTAAAAGCTAGCTGATGTTAAAAATCCAGTGGAGTTGATTTATGCCATTGAATGGCTGTTATCCTTTCTTCAGAATTGTATGCAATATCGTGTGTTTAAATAATTGTGTGATGTTAATACTATCTTCTACTACTAGTGATGAAATACTTCAAGATAGCGATTTTTATAAAAAATCGGTTTTGAAATAGATATGAATTGTGTACCTTATCTTAAATCCTAAAGACATCAAAAGGCAAGTTTATTTTGTACTATTCTTATGGGTATTCACTTGGCTTATAAATCGCCGCCCCGTGACTCCCCAAAAACCTCCCAAAATAAAACATAGTATATTTATTCTCATGTATCTCGACTCCCTTGATTAAAAATGATGATCTCATCCATTGTTTAGCAAACCTCATCCCGGAAGCGGGTTGCAAGATTAATTGTGACGTCACGGCCGGAAGTGACGACGTATGGGGCACCGGAAGTCGGGAGGTAGCAAGATAACGGAAGTCCGAGTGAGGAGCAGATACTGGCCGGAGGGTGCGATTCAAATGGATATTTCAACAAAACCATATTGAATATAGCTGAATATACAGATTAAACTGACAAAAAACTGAATCACAAAATCACTTCGAACCAATTCGGTATGCAAAGTTTTTTTTTGGTATTTATTAAATATTCTTATTCGATAGTAAACACGAAAATAAAAGACTGATTGGAATATTTTCCATTTAAAATGAGTAATTGTAAAGTTATGATTTTTTAAAGATTGTTCAACTTTTGTACTTAATGACGTCATCGATTGATAAAATCACGTAACGACATGCAAATGAAGCGAAATGTTTTATAAAAATGTTGCTGATTGCAAAACATATCACGAATTTGTGATGTCAAATGAAATTATTACGATATTATACTAAACAAACCTATGATTTTCGATAATTTATTAATAAACTGCAAAACCGTATGTCTTTGAAACAACATTGAAGGTCAAACACTTTTACAGTTTTTTGATAAAATAACAGTCATCTTAGCTTCAATTGATATAATTTCAAGAAAATATCGTTTATAACCATAATATCTCGAAATGGTTTTGTAATCAGCATCACTTTAGTAAAACTTTGCATACCGAATTATGTATGTCTTGTTTTTCCTAGAATTTACGGTGATCCTACCAATATATTTATTAAAATTGAAATAATGTAAATTCGTAGTTAATTTAGATGATTTCAATTTAGTTTTGGCCGACTTTAGAAAGTTGAATGCAATACCACATTTATTTTCCAGATGGTAAAGTGTGAAAGATAAGTTAAGATAAGTTTATGTCAGTAAATACTTTAACAAACGAGATAGCAACAGAGTGCTATTATCATCATATTAAAACTTTACCAATTCGTTTATATGTGTAATATCTATTAATGGTTTGCCCAACCTAATCAGAGTAGTCTGCCGTTTTGTTTCATGGTTATGAGGAAAACGGTGTTGGGTGTTTTGTTGGATCCGTTCATTGGGCCGTATTTCTATCAGGAAAATTGATTGTGGCTTTTCCTGCTACGTTATCTTTAGGTGATAGTGATAAATTCATTAATTATTATTTCGATTACGTAGGTTATTTCTTGTGCTGAATCATATTAACACAAATTATGCCGAATAGTTCACCTTTTAATACAAATATTTTCTGAAAGTATGTTTTTAGATAGTACACACTTATATAATTGTGAAGCTTTTATTCGATAACTATTTGTTATTAAGAGAAAATACTGGCTAATACCTTTTATGGCTGTAAGTAAAACTTAGTCATGTGTGTTCTCTCACCGTTAATACCATGGCAAATTAATAATATATGTGACATTAGAAAAGATGCACTGGTGTTACCCTTACTTGTGATTTGAACCCATCCCTCTCTGTATAGTTACCAATTTTAGATAAGATAACGCGTTTTTTTTTTTTTTTAATAGTTTTTTTCATGCCTCTGTTGGTACCTTAATAAATAAATGCATACACTCATGGCTATTAATCCCAAGAATGGGTAGTAGAGCTTAGGAATAAGAAATTACTAAAAATGAATTTACTATTTATTTTATATTAAGTAAAATTCGTTATGAACGCGTTCGCACTTAGTCGCATAGCGGGACAAACTATTTCAACGTCTAAATCTCAGTAAATTTATATTACTCTATGTATTACTACAGGTATTTTCACTTTTTTATATACATAACATAAACGTAACATAACATAACATAAACGTTCACGCCGTTTTATCCCCGAAGGGGTTGGCAGAGGTACCAATACTCCTGAACTCACATGGCAAGCGCCATCTAGTTTCCAGAGAAGGTACCCACGTTTTGCTTAGACAGTGTACTCACGTGATAGGGGGCAGGCCTATCGCCGTTTTATATACATAAGGCTTCCATTACGTAACAACTATTAAAAATCTGCGAATTAGTGCTGTTTCAGGTTACTAAGTCATATATAACTGAATGAATAGCAATCCCTGCGACTGCAGTTTAATTCAGTATTTATTTGATTGAAACTGTCAAACTGCACAAAACTCAAGATAAGAGCATTCAAACAGAGCAGACAGAGACTTCCAGCTAAAATTTTTCAGCATCAGATATTGATTAATATATTTTTTTATTAAATATATTGTTTGTTATTTCAACTCAACGCTATCCTAGACAAAAGCTACATTTAGACCAAATTCAATTTTAAAGCTTTCTCACAACTGTACTCTAGACTTATAACTTTAAAGTAAGGCTCATAAGGGAATTCCGAGACTTACTGACCTGCAGGTGGAAAGAAAAGAGCAACATTGTAGTTGTGATAGGATACTTATCAAGGCGAGTACAACCCGTAAATAGCCGCGTGAAAAACAACTCCTGCCAAAATGTCTGACACACGATGGAATCAACCCTTACCGGTCGACTCACGGGCCTTGCTTTTATTTTAATCATTTTTGTTTATTTAAACATTTCTTTTTTCATATGCCGTGTAGTGCCGGTTTAGAATGTCACTACCCCTTTCTACCAACGGGTGTCGTAAGAGACGACTAAGGCTGTGGGGCTTTTTAAGTGGTTTTTGGGCGATGCAGTTGCAGAGATGCAGTCCCTTATTATAAATGACAATAGTGAGTATATGTATGTATTTATTTTTCCTAAAAACGTGTATCTGATATGATTTAATCTGCCCTTTTTCGTACATTGATGATTACATACATACATACATATACTCACGGCTGTAAATCCCTGAACGGGGTAGCCAGAACTTTGGAAAGATAAATTCCTCAGCCACTTTTGGAAGTTGGTTGGGGAAAAAATGGTAATAATAAATGTTTTTGGTGACGGGTCTCCAACCACATCGCCCAAAAATCACTTTAAAAGCCCCTATACCCTTAGTCGCCACTTACGATCACCCACGGGTAGAAATGGGGTAGTGTTATTCTAAGCTGACACTACACAGCCAATTGATGAAAATACAAACTATTTCACTCCCCAAGGCACACAATGAAAATGTAGGAATACAGGACTCTAGGAACCCCATGAACGTAACAACACCGTACAAATTTTATGAAAATGAAATATTCAAGGAAAACTTAAATTACGTTCATGTGTAACGCAATATATCTAATTTGAATTTGAAACTAGAGATACGAAAATTCAGTAAATAAAGCTGCAAGAGTTATTGTGACAAATTTGTTGCCAAATTGCATTCCCGTAGGTCCACGGCTCGTGTTGGTGGCAGGTGGCTCACAGCTTATTCGGAGCTAGAATTTTTCTAAAACGTGTAACTCCGACACCTGACAAACTGTCATCAAACTTTCCTCCTGCGAATAACGTGCAATTTCAGTTAAACCCTCTATTTTAAAGGAAGGATATTTATGCCTAATAAGTGTTTGTATGCTGCTTTAATGTGTGTATGTACGCTTTTTGTGTAAATATGTTGCTTTTAGGCAATGATAATACGATGAGCGTTGTCAAGGTAGCATCATCTTACGGGTATAAAATAGCTGTTTGTGGAGTTTTTACTACCAATAAAGCTGGTTTCCGGCAAGGATTGAATCAGGTAATGTTCTTTTTTAAGCCAGTCTGTTACATTTAACTAATTTCAGAATCCTCTATTAAAAATGAAATACCGCTCATTATTGTACCAGAATATTTCTACCATTAAAATACATATTATAACCATAGTTCAATCGTTTTCAGCACTGATTTCACGAGTTAAATCACAATGTTGCCATCCTGCGAAGTAGTACAATTTCAAAGAAAGTTGGTGGTGTTGTGAGCCAAGCACGTTCGACCTGTGACTGCTTCGTTTTGTACTATCTTGTGAGCGAGAACAGCAATATGACTTTAAAATAACTTAATATTAATAAATGCTGTGTAGGCTTAGAGCAGCACAACCCAATTACTTCCCATGGGTGATCGTAAGAGACGACTAAAGGTGTCGGGGCTTTTTATGTGATTTTTGGGCGATGCATTTGGAGACCTATCACCATAAAAATTTACATTACAATCTTTTCCCCCTTTAACTTCCGAAAGTAGCTCAAGAATTTTCTGATACTGAAGCTCTGGCTGTTAGTATGTATGTAAATTGTTGATAAACTTATTATACTAAAAACTGCCTCCAGAGATATCGGTTTCAATGCACGGGATAACCTCACAAATATGCACTATATAAAATTCACGTGTTACAGTGTTTGTCACCAAACTCCTCCAAAATCGCTGAACCGATTTAAATGAAATTTAGCATACACGTTTGGTAGGGTTAAGAATAGGTTTATAACATTTTTTAGACATATTTATTTTTTACCGCTCTTTCGGCCGCAGCGGCTCAAAGCGTCCCTGTGAGTAAACTACAGATTCGCAAAATAATCTCACTCAATATCAAATCTTTTAAACTCAATTCCTATTTTGGAGATGCATATTTAGTTTAAGTCACCTAAGCTGTCCAAAATTACCCTAATTGAGAATAATTCAAGCCATAAATGTGCCTAGACATATGTTTTAGTGATTTGAAGCAGGTTATTTACTGTGAGTGTATATGTACCGAGTGGTGCAGTCACGTCCGAGTTTCGTCATGAAGTTCGGTATTTTTCAGTTGAATTGTTTTTTGGCAGAACATCATTTCTGATTTTAAAGCGGAAACTAATATAACGGCTGCGTTATTGCTGTGACTATTCATACAACAATGCTTTTGCGGAAGAAAACTGGTTTTCTTCATAAAAGTAAAAATATGATACTTTTTTTTTTTTCACTGATTAGTAAAATAATCCCCACATGAGGTTTCATGCACAACAAAGGTCTAATTAAAAATATGATATTTATTATTAAAACTTTAACCTAAATATTTGTTGGATTTTGTCTCTGTCATATATAATATTGGTAAGTAATTGCTACATTTGAACTCAGTTTATAAGTGGTAATAATACGCGTTATCTCCATAAGTAAAAGAAATAGAATTAAAAACATATCGAAAAATTAAACTTAGAGTTTGAATAATAGCAGTCCCCGTAGTATTTTACGTTGCTTTATATGTTCTTTGTATATTGCGTGCAATGGATCATAATTTTACGTGATTGTTTAATTAGAAAACATTGCTAGAAAATTACATTCTTTAATGAAAAAGAAACATTATAAATTTCATGATTTTTGCTCTGTTGAGTCAGTTAAGAATAACACTAACCCATTCAGGAAGTTTGTAGAAGGCGACGTAAGGTATCGAGGCTTTTTAAGTAATTTTTGAGCGGTGCGGTTGGCACCAACAACCTTTTCCACACCTTAATTCCAAAATTGGCTGAAGAATATCTAATTCTGAAGCTATGGCCGTAAAGAGAGTACCCAGTAGGGATTTATAGTCGTAAATATATATTTTTTATATCTTATGAATCAATTCTAGACTATTGAAAGTTATGATATGACAGAACTGACTTAAATTGACCATATTGGCCTTGCCATAAGCTTTCATCGATTGACAATAATATAATGATAATACAGACTTATATATTACGCGAATTAAGGTACCCCAAACTAAGTGCGACATATCATAGCAAAGAGTGTCTGTTATATATATATTTTTTCCTTTCGTATAAATTATAATTTTTGAGTAATTTTTTCCAATATATTAAGTACTAAAAACCATTCTTGCAATACTGGTTTTACCAATCTACCACAAAACCTATAAATAAGGTAACAGACAGCACAGTAAGGAGACTACCGGTCGCTACCAACACAATGCCAGTTCGTTTGCCGACACGCGATCGCGCCCGCGGGCTATCGCCGATCATCTATCAAGATTAATGTTAGTTCGCTTACTGGAACCGTTTACTTTATCGTAATTGATAGCTAAAACGTTCATATGAGATTTTTTACCTAAATTGCTTGAAAAAAACTGATACGGCCCCATAAATAAATAAAATTGTGGTAATTAAAACGTACAATTAAACTTACTCATTCTATTTTGCAAATACAATAGTCTAAGTCAATGCTTTAATATAATTAGTAATAGCCGAGAGAGAAAAGGTTAAAATTTGAAAAATAGAGTCAAAAGTGTAGCGTAAGAAAAAATATAATTGCAATCACAAATTAAACTAGCTTTAGCCATTCTTTATGCCAAATGTATCAATTTAAAAGTGATGTAGCTGTACTTTCTCTCCATATCAAGTACGCCTGTATCATTTTATTATTGATTTGTGTTTAAATATTACATTAACATACTCTAATAAATAATGTGCATAATAAATCATAGAAAATAAAAGGAAAATAAACACAATTACTAATGAAACACACACACTGATTTCAATTTCGGCCATTACAATGAATTCAATTAACAAAGCAAACAAGGGCGACACACACCGAACTGCATTCGCAATGTATTTACCAACGAATTAAAAATAAACCAGCGTTGCTGCGTTTGGAGGGGTAGGCAGGCGAAACTTATCTAAATAGGAACACTTGAAACTTTAAATCTCTGATAATATAACCTTACCTTTAATCATACATACATACATAGATACATATACTCACGGCTATAAATCCCTTGACGGGGTAGCCAGAGCTTTGGAATGATTAATTCCTCAGCCACTTTTGGAAGTTGATCATTACTGTAAAAGTAATTAGAAAGAGGTAGCCAGAGAAGAGATAAAATTCCTCAGCCAGTTCTAAAAGTTCATTGGGGAGAAGATAGTAAGAATAATGATTTGTAGGTGATAATTCGCCAGCTACATCACCAAACAATAATTTAAGAGGCCCAATTTTTATGTCACCTGGTACATCACCCGCGGGAAGATATGTTTTAGAGATATTCTGAGCAAACAAAGCATTTGATTTGTATATTTGTATCACCTGCATTTGTTAATATTACATACATACACACATATACTCACGGCTATAAAGCCCTAGAAGGGGTATCCAGAGCTTAGGAATTGGAAGTTCCTCAGCCGCTTATGGTGCAAGCTGTGTTCTGCTTAGAATAGCACCATCCCGTTTTTTCCGTGGGTTCGTAAGAGGCGACTAAGGGTATTGGAGCTTTTTAATGGATTTTTGGCGATGTGATTGGAAACCCACCACCAACAACCTTTATTTTAATTTAAATCTTTTTGTTCATGAAAACCTCATGTGGGGATTATTACTAATAAATAAAGAATAAATAAAGGAAAGAAAAATTTCGACACAGGCGGGAATCGAACCCGCGACCTCGAGTATACGCCCCGACGCTCTGCCAACTGAGCCACCGTGTCAATTGGCTGCCAGTGCGAAATTCTTCTATCCTTTATTTCTTTTACACGTTTAAGTAGTGTTTGCGTTTCCTACCTCCAAATTTTAACTAATTCGGAAGGAACACTACTTAAACGTGTAAAAGAAATAAAGGATAGAAGAATTTCGCACTGGCAGCCAATTGACACGGTGGCTCAGTTGGCAGAGCGTCGGGGCGTATACCCGAGGTCGCGGGTTCGATTCCCGCCTGTGTCGAAATTTTTCTTTCCTTTATTTATTCTTTATTTATTAACCTTTATTTTACTATCTTTTTCCCACTTTAACTTGGTAAATTTATATATAATTATATATTATAATTATAAATCTTGATTACAATCTTTGCGATTTAAGTGGAGATCCTTAAAGACGACCTTCCTATAATTTTATACCCTGTCAATTATTTTACATGAAATAATGATTGGCTATTATTATTGATTCCAATTCGCACGTCAATATCATCACTGATTTAGACGAGGCTAGTTGTAGAATTCTATTTCATTCCTTTGCTGGAAGTTATTATGGCAGAAAGAAATTTAAAAAGTTTAATAAAGTGATTCCGAGAAAGATCGGAAAATCGATTGAGATAAAAATCGGTTAGTATGCCACGTCCGCAGCCACGGATAGCGCGGTTCGGCGAACTCAGTGCAGGTGTTATAAATATGCAATTAAAACTAATAAAACTTAAACATAATATTTTGTTCAAATATACATAATTACATACATATATCTTTTGGAAATTAAGTGGGAAAAAGATTGTAGAATAAATGTTTTCTTTCTAAAGAAAAATCACTTTAAAAGCCCTAATATGTGCTATATGTGCTAGCCAAGAAGATGTCGATAGCGCCCACATAGCGCCCCTGACGTCTATCACGATTCGCTGTGTAAGTTCCGCAAAAAAATATTGAATTTATGTGTTTCACTACAGTTATCTCTTCTGTTCTGTTCTGTTATGTGAAATTAATTTATTATTATTTTTTAGTTACTTAATTCTGCTGTCTTATTTTTATTATTTTTGACATTTATTTTCTCATTGAAAATAAGTTCATGTAAACACCCATGCGAAGTAATGAGGTTGTAGTATTCTAAGTCGACACTACAAAGCAAAATAATAATATTATAAAAAAGATCTTTATGTATCCTTTATGAAGGAATCCTTTCAAAATAATATGTGGCTACCGTCGATTTGGAAGGTTCTACGAAAAGAAGCAGCAACTTCATTATTTCAAACAAAACCTCATATTGCGGCGTTGTTATATTTATTAATTTGACATAACCATTAAAACCAACTTTGATTTGGCTAAACAAAAAAACAAAGTAGATTTTCTCTCGACTCAAGGAGCTAGTTGACAGTTTAGCAAAATATGCCCTTCTACACCTATCGAAAATTGTTACATACATACATTTATTTAGAATTAGAAATTCCTCAGCCACTTTTGATAGTTAATTGGGGAAAAGGTGGTAAAATAAAGATTGTTGATGATAGGTCTCCAACCGCATCGCCCTAAAATCCATTAAAAAGCCCCAATACCGTTAGTGTCCTTTTACGTAATACACGCGAAGAAACGGGGAAGTGCTATTCTAAGACTCTACACAGCTGAAAATGTTATATTAAAATAATGGCTCTGTTTAACACAAAAACTTATTTTTGTACGGGTAGCGATGCCAATAGTTTCCGTGGCCATCCACCGACGCCAATATATCCCGGAAACTCACAAAGCAAAGTTTCCCACTTATGCAAATATACAATGTCGAGTGGAGAGGTGAACTCTCAGACAACTTTGTCAAGATCTTCCGGCCAAAATGAGCTTCGAATGTTTTTCAAACACTTTTGTTGACTTTCTACGCTATTTTAAATTATAAACTGAAAATTATTTTGTTGCTGAATAAATGCCACAACACTTTCAGGGCCCATAATTAGTGAACATTTAATGAAAATTCGATCTTACAATATATTTCTTACACATAAGCATGTGAAAAAGAAATATGCCAATAAATAATGAATAAGAGTGTTCTGTAGGTAGGTATATACTGATAATGATAACTTGGTAGTCGTATTATAAGTGGCTTATTACTTTGTATCCTTATTATAATTGTCAATGGATACATGTGGAACCTTGAAAAAAATCTTTTTTGTTCTAATTCCACTTCAAAGCGAATTCAAGAACACATGGGTATTCACTGAGAGCCGCTGAAATATTCACAACATCCCGAGATGACCGAAGAATAGGAAATGAGGAGATCACTCGATTACAATCAAAATGGAGACGTTCGAATTTCCGATTCGATTCTATTTCCATCATTAATGCAGGTTTGGGTTTAGACGGAACCGGGCTCTTTTCATCCGGTTTACTGCGGTTGGATCTCGGCAAAGCTGGGTTGGGATGGATTAAATGGACTACCTCGGTGTAGCATATTACAATACATTAAATAAAATGTTTATGTAACTGTTAACTATTATAACATGTTAATATAGGCAACTCTATCATCTCAACCCATGTTGACTGTAATAACGAAACAATTGGTTTAGGAGTCAGTTATTTCTAAAATGAGATTAGCAGAACAAAAGAGAAAAGACACTTACCTATATACTTTTCTATTAAATAAGAGATAGCAGACTGCTTAATCTTCTGAATAAGTACCGGCTTTATATGGCCTAAATTCTAACATGGCTATGTTTTCAATACAAATTTTATCGCACATAGAATTACTCCTCTCACTGTATGCTCGTATATAGCATGTTTCTTAAACATCAAAACGTGTGACTGAAAGAAAAGTGACAGTGACCTAAATTTCTGAAGCAACCGTTTCCGCGGTAGGTCCCACATGAAAAATTACTTAAAGAACTCGTAAAAACATCTTCCATCGGAGCTTGTTTTCAGCCATTAAAATTTAGGGTTCAGCTGGGACCTTCGATAAACTTCTGACGCTTTTATTGTGCTCCAATTTACTTCGACTGCCATTTGTCTCGCAAAGCTCTTTAAATAGTTGGCTGTTTTGAATAATGCGCTTTAAGTGTTTGAGCATCCGAGATTGTTAGGTTTTGATTCAACCAAGAAAAGATTTGTTTTTAAAACTAGGTGAGTTAATAATATTTTTTAAGATGAATCAACATTGAGTAGATGGATGAAAGCAAAGTGGCGTAAGTTCAATCGGAAAATAATATGAATAGAAATGACCACAATGGGCGTTCAATTAATAGAATCTCGAGGATTGGCCTAGATTTTAAACCTGTGATTGATTGCCTCTGCTAGGCCTATTAGCTGGCTAGACTAGCTTAGTAGCTTAGCGTTGCCTAAACAAATATGTAGTGACTTCGCAGAAATAACGATATAATCATTCTACTTTAATACCGTAATATTGCCGTATAATATTGCCGTGTAGTGCCGGCTTAGAATGTCGCTACCCCTTTCTACCCACGGGTGTCGTAAGAAGCGACTAAGGGTATTGGGGCTTTTTATTGGATTTTTGGGCGATGTGGTTGGAGACCCATCAACAAAAACCTTTATTTTCACCATCTTTTCCCCATTCAACTTCCAAAAGTGGCTGAGGAATTCATAATTCCTTAGCTCTGGTTACCCCTTCTATGGAAATATAGCCGTGAGTATATATGTATGTATGTTTAATACCAAATTAATACAAATTAAATAACAGCAACGTCGGAACCAAGCAAAACATTTATTTTCGCACTTTCCATTTATAATTCCCGACGCTTTCTTTTGTGTACGTAATATTTCAGGATTTTCAGGATTCATAAGTACAGTTGTGTGAGACATCACTCACCAATGAATGAGATTTTCATGAAAAATACCCTCTGAAATTTCAACAGATGAATTATTAGGGTCTTGTTAGGGATTTCCTTTTATCATTTTAATTTTAATGAAAAAGGCGGTTGGGCTTAATTATTGCTAATTCAGAGATTGAACAATTCGTTATGTCTTTTTGTTCTGAGACCTTTTGAAAATTTGTAGAATTATTTTCATGTTTCAAATCTAGTATTAAGAATTCAAGTTCTAAGCATTACAATGTTATGGAATATCAGTGGCTATAGAAATGCTAGCACGAACGGAAAGCAAACCACACAATACAGCTACCTCGCAAATATTCCTTCTAGGAATTTTGAAAAAGCTTATGCGTCTACCATATCCGAAACTCGTAAATATTTTTACTACGGTTTTAGATTGAATTTTATAAAACAGTTAATGTAATTATATAAATCATAATGTCAACTTTCTGCCTTCTTATAGTTACTTTTTCCCTATTAGCAATTACTACTTTTAAATTATTCTGATTACTTGTAAATCATTAAGCAATAGTGGAGGCTAGACTCCTATAGAACAATCCGACCGACAGATTTAAAGCAGCTATTATATGCTGAAGTGAAGTGAACAAATAAATGACACCGGGGACTAATAAATAGTTGAAAAATATTTGAATGGATAAACAATAATATTCATTTCTGACTAATGGGTCCGCAGTAATGGCTCCAGCGGGAATGTATATCAGATTTATGGAGCGCCAATGAATTTAAATTGAAATTAATTGCGAATGTCACTTTTTTGGTTACCCCATTTCTTCCCTTCGTTTGCATAAGAGCTGACTATCGAATTGGGGTTTTTAAGTGATTTTTTGGCGATATTTTTGCATACCCATAACCAATAACATTCATTTTACTATCTTTATCCCACTCAACTTCCAAAAGTGGCTGAGCAGTTTCAAATTCCTTAGCTGTGGTTACCCCGTCTAGCAATTTAAAGCTGTGAGTATATGTGTGTATGTAAGATTGTTTCATTCTGTTTATAATTTAACTTTTTAAGATTTGTTGTTTTGGTTCCCACGACACACAGGTTTATGTTGCTGAAAAGAGATCAATATATTCGATATATAAAGATACATATTGCTGTGTAGTGTCGGCTTAGAATAGCACTAACCCATTTCTTCCAGTGGGTGTCCGTAAGAGGCGACTAACGGTATTAGGGCTAATTAGGAATTTTTGGGCTATGCGGTTGGAGACCCATCACCAACAACCTTTATTTTACCATCTTTTCCCCACTAAATTTTCCAAATGTGGCTGAGGAATTTCTAATTCCTTAGCTCTGGCTACCCCTTCTAGGGATTTATAGCCGTGAGTATATGTATGTATGTATGTATGTACATATAGATAAAATTAGTTTTTTGTCTGTAATCGCTTTATAAATAAATATAAATATAAATATATATGGACATATTACACAGATCAAGTTAGCCCCAAACTAAGTAGAACTTGTATTATGGGATACTAACTCAACGATATATTTAATATTATATAATACACATATAAATAACATCCAAGACTAAGAAACAATCATTTATGCTCATCACATAAATGATGCCCTCAGCGGGGATCGAACCCACGACCTCCGGACCGAGAAGCTAGTCACCTATCCACTCGGCCACGGCTGTCGTCATTTGATGACGTCTTAGATTTATTTTAACTATCTTTTTATACTTATTATAAATTAAATTAAAAAAAAGCTGTTAACACACAATTAAGGACATTGTAACTAGAATTAAGATTTATAGATTAAGATTTATCATGTAATGTTTCATGTCTGTAGTGTGATGCATATAAATAAATAAATAAATAAATACTCTTCTAGTACAATATTTGGAAAATAAATTATTTGCGGAAACATAATGTAGATGTGATAGAGGTTACGAAAGCAATATCAGGAATATGTAGCTTTTAGCGAATGTGAAGGACTCATGCTTCAAATTTAATTTATAAGTGTTGACCCAGCTTGGATCATCTAATTATCTGAAAATAAAGATAGATCTCGGCTTCGGAGGGCTCATTCCCCCGGTCTCCGCTTCTATCGCGGCTAGTGTGGTGGATTTTAACCGAAAACCTAGTCAGAATGGGATCCAGCCCCTCAGCGGGACATATAAGGCCTGTGATAAATCAACAGTTGTAAATGCGTGTATATCTGTTAATACCTTTTGTGAAAGTGGCGAATTCTTGGAGTTGTGAGTAACGGTGGCTAGTACAGTCTCCAAGGCCGGTAGCGCTATCTAGCTGTCTGTCGGCTGATAGCATCGCCTCATTGTGCGCGGTAATTGGACAGGCAGCTTCTTAAATCTGGTAGCGGACTGATAACACTAAGTTATGAGCTTCTCTGTAGTATACGGCTGGTTACAGTACTAAAATGACTTTTACTATGGAAAACTGACATAGTGCTGAACTGTAAGGAAATATACAATTAATCCTACCTATTACTTAGTTTGCGCTTTGAGATAGTGCTTGTCAAAACACTAGATAGTAGAAGTTAAATTATAACAACATAAGAACACATAAAAAGGTACATACGATTACCATAATCCTAAAAGCATCCTAATCCAACTAATACCTATAATCACGCCATACATTTTCTTAATTAACTGATACATACTTTGTATTATCCTGATAAACGCTCTCTGATCTGATCTTCATTTTCTAGAGAAAAAAACTGTTATTAAAAAATGAATTATTAGCATTCATATCGTATAAAAAAGGATAGAAATGTTGTACAAAGATGTCGCATCGTAATGAGTTATAGAGCCATAAAGAGCTTATTCCATTTGCCTGAATTCAGAACGTCCGATAGCCACAGAATCTGAATTCAGACTAGTGGAATAACGTTCAGAACGCTAGGCTTCCGATAAAGAGACAAATTTCGGTTCCTAGCTCACTTCATTTTTTGTAGCTCCGTCTCAGGAAGGTGGAATAACGTTCAGACGATTTAGTCGCCTCGCGCCCGCCACAGCGAGAGGACGTGCCAAAATTTTTCATGCATATGATTGCAAATTACGTCAACAAAAAAAGATAATAAAAGTTTTATAGCAGATATACATATGCTCACGCCATTAATTCCAGGGGTAGTTAGGTAGGTAGGGGATCCATTTCATAGGGGTAGGCAGATATGTATAATTATATTCATACATACATATATACTCACGCTATTATTTCCGATTGGGGTAGGTAAATACGTTTTATCACATACATGCAAATTAGATTATATTATAAATACTCACGCCATTACTTCCCATCGGAGTAGGCAGATACGTTTAATTACATACATACGCGCATATACTCACGCTTTTACTTCCGCTTGTGGTAAGCAGATAATTTTAATTGCATACATACATATTTCCGTAAGGGGTAGGCAGATACGTATTGTTTCAAATATGCATACTTATACTCACGCCATCACTTCGCGTGGGGGTAGGCACAGGCGTATAATTACATAAATGTATACATATACTCACGCCATTATTTCCCATTGGGGTAAGCAAATACGTTCAATCACATATATGCATACATATACTAACGCCATTACCTCTCATTGGGGTAGGCTGAAACTATCGATCGCCACTTCGTACGACCCCGGCAATTTTTTTAATAAATATGCTTTTATTTTTAAGTCATATAGGAGTTCCCGCCTATTTAATATTTTGTGTGAAATATGACGTAAAAATATTTGGAAAAGGTTGTGTACATGAATAGGATATATGTAAGTATAGTAGCGAAAGAGATATATAGACGCAATGTGTCGTCGTTTATTAAATGAGAGTGGGATAGTTCATAAGAGAGTACGATTGAGAGCGTTTTAAAAAAAAGGCGGGAGCAATTTCGTACGACTGCCCGCAAAATCGCGCGCTCGCGAATGATTCAGGAACTGAAATCGGTGTAGTGGAATAACAAGCGTCTGTGGCCTTCTGCGGCAGTGACTGTGAAGGACCTCCGATTTCAGGAACGATAAAAGTGTAATGGAATAAGCTCTTAAGCTGCAGGGCGTTACTGAGTTATGACATCGCGTCATGCGCCCCTGGTAACACGTGACGTATCAAATAAGAAGAAGGTGAATACACATTTTAGAAAAAAGCCTACTGTAATGTACAGTGAAAACAATTTCTTCCTACGAATGCCGTAAGAGGCGACTAAGTGTATGGGGCTTTTTTAAGTGGTTTTTAGGCGATGCGGTTGAAGACTCATCACCAAAAGTACTTTATTTCTACCATCTTATCCCCTATCAACTTCCAAATGTGACTGAGGAGTTTCTAGCTCTGAAGCTCTGGCTACCCCTATTTGGGGTTTATGGCCGTGAGTGTATATGTATGTTTAAGTTAAAATAACCTGAACTTGTTATATGTCTAAAATAAACCGTATAAAAAAAACATAATAATAATTAAAGTGAGTTAAACAAGCCACGACATGATCGTGCTGTCACTACATGTCCTCTACGAGTATATCCTAGCAATAAGTCACGACCGCGATTCTATTAAAAACTTTCAGAATCAGAGTTTCATTCAGTTTTAATAAACAATATGAAAACTCAATACAAACATTAAAATTTCGCTGTTCTGAGCATCTATAAATTCGGACATACGGAATTAAATAAGTTTAATGGTTGTGTACTTGTAGTTTAATCAAATATAGGGTCGTCAGCAAAATGAATTGTTTCCTGGTGCAGCTCGTTGCAGCGACGCGCTCATGAGAGGAAATGTAATAAACTTCATTTGCTAGTTAAATCGTGGCCATGGATCTCGGCCGCGGACGCCATTTTGAACGAGATGGCGCGAAATTCCGACCGATGGCCGCGCCGCCCGGGGTTGCCAACTAACACCGTTACTATTTTATCCATTAGTTTAGGTTTGCGTGATGCCTGAAAAAACTATGTCTATTTAATCCGTTATCGGAAGTTTTGAATTTGATTTTAGTTTGCATGTTAAGCTTTCTGGATATTTTAAATTGTGAAATCTTGATCAAGTTTATCTAGTCATTGTAAAATGATGTTTTATTTATTTTTATTACATATTTTGGATGCCTACGCATAAATATTTGCTTTTCTGTTTGATTGAAAACTATGCGTAAAGTTCAAACACCTACTGTAATTTATTAATTTTTGTTTTTAAATTGTAATTTCAAACAAACAATTTTTTTTCTATATTTACAAACAATCATTATGATTAACTAAGTGAAAAAATATTCTCCTCTCCCCAAAAATCTTATTTAATTAAGTTCAGTAAACACACACGCGTACTCACGGCTGTAAATCCCTATAAGAAGTAACCAGAGGATCAGAATAAGGAAGTCATAAGTCATTCCTGAAAAGTGGGTATAAAAAAGATTGTAAAATAAAGGTTGTAGTTATGGGTCTCCGCCCGCATCACCCAAAAATCCCTAAGAAAGCAGCCAATGCTCTTAGTCGCCTCTTAAGAACACTCGCGGGAAGAAATAATGGTATTATATTACTCATTTAGTAAGCAAATTTTAATAGTTATCAATATTAAGTCTCGTAGTGTAAAATATTCTTACATAATAGTATTAAAATGATTCAAGATATCCTTTACTTACTTAACTAACCATAATATAAACAAATGGATACCAAAATGCTGGTATCCCTAACTAAAGCTAGTTCAAAACGACTCCACATTTCGTAATAGACGTGGATAGAAAACGTACATTACTCTAATCGTCTGCACTTTAGGGTTGGATTCCTGTGAGCTCGTCGTCTGGCAATGCTAAATTAACACGTACAACTTCTCATCGTACTGACAGGCGATAATGGCACTAACGACGTCGTTAAATTGGAATCGAATTATTTTGTGAAAGTATTACCATACATTCTTATTTAATGTGGTCGATACACTATTATTGAACTCATTGTGTAATTGTGTATATGAAATTTTAAATAAGTATTTACAAATATGTTTGTGTAGCAGAGGTAGTAAATTTATTATCTTAGAATAGGTTACTTGTACTATGGCCAATTCCTACCAAAGGACCTCCTATTTCGTCTTAAAAGTTGCGCGTCAGACTCGCCCATAAAGAGTTCCTTAGTAGTTAGAAAAGTCGTGTTAGAGATAAACAAAACACCTGCGCTGTAATATCCTATTATTTAGTCTGAGAGAAACTGCATTTACTCCGACTTATTCCTTTCCTTATCCCAATCGGTTATATCACGGTTTATACTTATGTAGTTAGTAATTATAATATTTTAAAGTTTAAAGTAATCAATGGCACTTTAAACTCTAAAGCAACAAAAAAATACTTATTGGATGAATTTTTACGGAGTGGAGCGGTGCGCGGGGTTGTGGATCACGGCCTGTGCTGTGAATCGCCTACAGCGAGTGTAATTTTAGATTGATATATATATATTTAGATTTAAAGTTACATAATTTGATCACACTAAAGCAAATTAAACTGCATTTTTTGGTATTAATGTTGATGTTTTATGAAAACAATATTTGGTAAGCAAAACATCCATTTTAGGAGACAAAAAGATATGTAGACTCAATGTAAAATTAATCTGATGTGTGTGTATAATTATTTTGGAATACAAAATTATTAAGTTTCGGAAACTCTGTTTGGAGTGGGTTTAATTTATATAACGTAAACATAACATAACATAATAAGGTGAGCATTTAAATAGTAGCCCATAATAGGCACGTTTCAAAAAAATGTACACCCCCATGAAAATGATAGCCAAAAACTAAACTATGATATCAATTGCTATTTTTGGGCTCACAATGTTGTCTGAGAGTTATAGTTTATGAAAATAGTTAAACTTCAGCTTAAATTGTCCAGTTTTTAGAGAAAATTCTACTTTTCACTGATGTGGCAAAAACTTGGGATCAGTTTGGTGACTGTCTTAAAACCTGCTTTTTGGAAATTTTATGCGATAAAAATGATTGAATTTATATTATTATAAAAGACATACTTTATTTAAATAAATTGTATGTCATTATAAAATGCAGAACCTCTTTAAATCCACTTAATAGAGCTTTGTTCTTCAGCTTGGTGACGTGTGATGACAACAAGTGTAATATTTTTCTTCTAGCATTAATTTTAGGGGATTTTATTACGTAATTATTTTTTTATATATAATTGAGAGTATTATTTTTAATAGAAAATAAAATTGTTTAAGAGGAGAGGAATATTACGACCCAAATAAAATATATTTTTACCAAAATATTGGTGGGACCATCACCAAACTGACACGGCTGATATAATTAAGGAAGTGTAGCGACGCGCTGTCAGTACACAATGACGCGCACTACATAGAAACGCTGACAGTGCAAGAAGAATCACATTCCACAGCAACACGTAACAAAGTAATATACGTCACACGCGTCATCAAGACTCGCCATACAAATCGTACATCGCGCAATCGAAGTTTCTAAAAACATTTACTATATATACAAGTTCCAACTTAATACAGTAGGACCGCGGTCCCCAGGCATACCACCGCCTGGCGGAAGATCTTCCCTTTTCCTCCACATTGGTGACCTCCGACTACAGAACACGATGGCGTCCTTCTAAGCACAAGGAGTCATTTGGATTGGCCAGACAAGTACGAGCAGCAAAAGGATATCAAAGGACAGCAGACAAAATGCGCTTCGAATCCACGGCTCACGAAACACGACTCGCAGCACGGCAGCAATGGGACACGCAACGGGGCACCCACACCGTGGCTGTTGGAGTCAGCATTGAGGTTCCGGCACACATGGCCGTCGAGCATACATACACTGGCACGAAGATATGGAGTCAAGAATTTCCTGTTGGAGGGGGAGTAATGTAGCGACGCGCTGTCAGTACACAATGACGCGCACTACATAGAAACGCTGACAGTGCAAGAAGAATCACATTCCACAGCAACACGTAACAAAGTAATATACGTCACACGCGTCATCAAGACTCGCCATACAAATCGTACATCGCGCAATCGAAGTTTCTAAAAACATTTACTATATACTCGTATACAAGTTCCAACTTAATACAGTTGGACCGCGGTCCCCAGGCATACCACCGCCTGGCGGAAGATCTTCCCTTTTCCTCCACAGAAGGATTCCATGTTTTTTGACAAAAAGAGAATACATACATATACTCGCGGATATAAACCCCTAGAAGGGGTAGCCAGAGCTGAGGAAAGAGAAATACCTCTGCCACTTTTAAAAGTTGAGTAGGGGCAAGATTTTTGAAATAAAGGCTATAGGTGATGAGTCTCTCTGAACCGCGTCGCCCAAAATCCCTTAAAAAGCCCCATTACACGCATGGATAGAAATGGGGTAGTGCTATTCTAAGCCGACACTACACAGCAATATATATATTTAACGAAATTACTTACATAAACCATATTTTATTACCAAACATATAACTTAATACAAAAAATGTAATAGAATACAAGAAAATTGTTTATTATTTGATAGTTTTATAAACCATACGTAATATTAATCTTAAAAGAAAAACTCAAAATAAGCATTTTGCATTCATGCAAGCTTATCTTAATGGCGTCAGTATGGCCACTTGGCTTGTCAGCCTATACTTGACGTCAGCAAACTGACCGTCACCTCTGTTTGGTTCCACACAAATATATTTTTGTCACCTGAAGAAATCCCAGAATTGTTATATTATTTGTTTTTGGAACCTTATGACCACAAATAATATAACAATACAATAATGCACACCAAACTGACTTTCAAAAGTGACTTTCCGGTACTTCAGCATAAAACACATCCAGTTTTTTGCAGACGTTGACTCCACTAGCACAAAGGAAATGGCTGCTTGATTGTATTATGTCAGTCTTGCAATTTATAAAGCACAGTTTTGAAATTGTGGTAAAAAATCTACTATTTGAGCCGTCACCAAACTGATTAGTCAGGATTTCATAAATTCTGGGACAGTACTATCGTATAAATAATAGAAAAGTTATGTAAAAGTTAGGGAAAAATACATTAAAAATACATAAAACATGGTATATTCTTTATATAAAAATCAAATTTAGGAAGGGTTTCTGTATAAAAAAAATAGCAAACACGTTTTATTTGTATCAAATTGTTGGTGGGACATGCAAAAATGATGTCATCAGAGCGAAAATATATGTTTATTTACTACTGATTCTCATTATAATTATTTGATATTTATTGTAGTGTTAGTTTATGAAATAAGCTTTCATTTAAAAATACTTATGCAATAAAATGTAGCTACACTTCTTCACATCTTTCCAAAATCATCAAACTTTTGGGACAGTGCAAAAACAGGGGGTGGTCATTTTTTTGAAACGTGCCAATAAATGAAACAAAGGAAATCTGTAGCGCCATCTAGTGATAAAGAGGGACATCGTTACAAATATCCTACACCTATTTTAATATTCTTGTTAGTCTTGTTGGTAGAACGTAGATGGCGGTAGCAACATTTTTCAGAAAACACTACTAAAACGAGTATCTCTTGTAGGTTATTTTTACTGAAAGAACATTATATGTAAGTTAAAAAATGGGTTATTTAGGAGTTGCTTCCATAATCTAAATGCATTTTTTTATGAATGTCCGTAAACGAATGTATTTGTTAACGTAATTATTTACCTTGTAAGTTGTATCAGTTTAGTGTTTTTAGGATATATGAAATTTAACTTCTATTTATTGTGGTTATATTTAGCATCCTGGCTTTTAGTATAACTTTTATGCAAAGAATATGATTTATAGTATTGATTTCGACAAACAACCGAATAGAAAAGAAAATTTAAATACTATAAGGTAATTTTGCGTGTTTGTGATGTATTTTTTTACATAGATTCTTGTGCTGATTTGTAATCTACAGTTCTGCTCTGTTCTAGTATAAAGGTTCTTTTGTGCCACGAATTGCACATAAAAGTCTTTCTTTGTTACTTAAAACAAATTAGCAAATTAGTAACTATTGTTCAACGGTAATTGTCTTTTTTTAATAGAACCAAAATCCCTAGGTTACGCTGTACCTAACCAAAAGACTTTAAAAGTAAAATTTATTTATGAAATAGTAGTGAACAGTATGAATATCGAAACAGGAATGTGCTTGTTTTCTAAAGCTAGGCTTATTTGTAGAGGTATAATGAATCATTAGTAAATTACTCAGATAACTTAATTCTAAAGTATTTGTGAAAGGTACAAAAAAATATCGGAAATCCACGAAGCATTGAGGTTGCCCATTGGAATGGCGATTTGAGTAGTAAGTCGAAATGAGGTAAAATTAACTAATAAAAAACAAAATATATTTGGCAACTTATTTCTGGCTTGGCAAACAGTAAGGGCATGTTTGCCTCCATAGCTAATAAGTAAATAAAACTTAGAAGTATTAATCCAAAAACAATGACTTCTAATTGGAAGCCAATTTACTAAGTCACTATTCTATGGTATTCATTAGTATGATTGGTTAACGACACGGGTAGAGAACAACTGTTAAATTGCTCTGCAGTCCCATGGACTCAAGTAAACTACATTAAGGGATATTAACAATTACACTTTTTACATAGGTTCTGTTCAATTATTTTAAATGGTTAAATTTATAGATATCGAAGTATCTCAAGCACCTTTTTTAAGTTCCGTATACAGTAATTAGAATTAATAAGAGATTAAATATAAACTCGTTAGGTAAGCGACATACTTGTTATTATCAAATTCTACTCTAAAGTGAAGAGTGTACTGTATGTGTCTGTGTGGTGTAATTCAAATCTTGTATTAATCTCGAATTTTACTATTAAATCAGGAAGAAATAAATCGAAAGTGAAAAATAACGGCTTACAAGATTTGAAAGTGCTGCTTCAATATATAGCGCGCGGACTGGAGACGCGACGTTAGAAACGAGCGACGCGAGACTAGACAGGGACAGGTGCAACTCGTCATAGTCACAAAGAACTGTTTACTTGCGATTGCTATGCGAGTGTAGCCAATCAACGCCCATGACCTCATTACCCAGTTATTTATAGATGTGATACATCCGTGCAGTGCCGTTGAACCGAATATTTGTTTTTTGACCTACCCTACGTTTCAAAAATAAATTTCTAACTATGCCTTGCATTGCTTGCCTCCAAGATGTTAACACAACTGATCTCCTTCAATGTACGGCTTGTAAAGGATCGTTTCATTATCAATGCCTACACATAAGCCCCGATGATTTTAGAAATAACATAACAAAATTTAAGAAAATTTGGACTTGCAGTCTCTGCCAAAATACCACTCGGCGCAGAGATAGGAATGACGATACTCCGATCCGCCAACCACTGCTAAACTCGTCAGTGGATCTAAGCGCTGCACGTCGGACGATAGGCTATGGAATAGCTGACATGTCGTGCGAGGATTTCACTGCATCCCCGGATGCGGACACCGGTCGCTCCCGAGGCGACGTGACCGGCGCCGCCGCCCCAGCGCCTGCTGCCGGGGGCGCTGCCGCGTCTCACACACTCACCCTCGATATGTTAGCTGGTGTACTTGACACTAAATTGAATCAATTCAGGAGCTGTATAAATAGTGACTTTAGTAAGGAGTTTAATCATTTGTCAAAACAGTTAAGTGATTTTAAGTCTGAAATGACTGGTTTCAATACACGTTTATCAGCACTTGAATGCGAAAATACAAATCTCAAGGCTGAAATAACGGCGTTAAAGGGTCAAATGCTGATGTCGGAAACCCTTCAGAAAACTGTTACTAACCTCCAAAGTGATCTAAATAATCGCGAACAAGAATGTCTATCAAATGACATACAGATCTCGGCCGTCCCTGAGTATCCGGGGGAGACCACGACTCACCTTGTATTACAAATTGCAAAGAAGCTGCAGGTTGAGATAGCGGAAAAAGATATTGTGGACGTGCGAAGGGTCGGCCCCCGTCAATTGAACGTGACATCGAATTCGGGACCACAGCTACGACCGCGCCCGCTCGTCGTGCGTCTAGCGCGCCGTGCACTGCGCGATCAACTGATCAACAATGCTAGGGTGCGCAGAGGCACTACTACTGCCGACTTGGGTTTGCCTGCTCACGAAGCGAAGCTTTTCTTTGTGAATGAACGATTAACCAAACAAAACCGTTTACTTTATAGCAAGGCGCGTATTCATAAAAGGGACACAAATTGGAAATTCTTATGGACTAAAAACGGCCGTATCTTTATGAAAAAAGACGAGGGCTGTCCAGCGTCTCGTGTATTGAACTCTTTTGTGTTACTGGACACTGACTACTCTGAAGTAATGACTTTTATAAATTCCCTGAAAAATGAATGCTCAATGGGATGGGACGAAATTCCTAATAAAATTATTAAAATTTGTAAAGATATTTTGGTGCCTATACTGGTACACTTATTCAACCTTTGCTTACAAAAGGGTATTTTTCCTACTCAACTGAAAATGGCCGTGGTTGTGCCTATTTTTAAGGGTGGGAATAGGGACAGTGTCAACGACTACAGACCCATATCCTTGTTGCCTACTCTGTCAAAATTGCTTGAGAAAATCATAAACATCAGACTTATCAACTATCTTGAAAATAACAAACTGCTCTCAGATAACCAGTTTGGATTCCGTCGCAACAGATCTACATCAGACGCAGTATTGAAGTTAACATCTGCTATAATAGATAATTTAGATAATAACCAGAAAGTATTGGCCATATTCCTCGACTTAGCGAAAGCCTTTGACACCGTCTCTATTCCTTTGCTCGTGGAAGTCTTAGAATTGCTAGGTATTCGTGGAGTGCCATTAGAACTTCTAACTGATTTTCTCTCTGATAGGAGACAATGTGTCAAAATAGGCGGGGTCATCAGTGATGAACAACCAGTAGGCTTCGGCGTTCCTCAGGGCAGTATTTTGGGCCCGACTCTCTTCCTCATTTATATCAATGAACTGTCCTCCCTAGAGATTGGTGGTAAAATACTGTCGTATGCTGATGATACTGTACTGATTTTCTCTGGAAAATCTTGGGAGGCTACCTTCAATACTGCTCAAAAGGGCATGGATATGGTTTCCACTTGGCTGGCTCAGAATTTACTAACACTAAACACAAACAAAACAAAATACATCCCTTTTGCAATAAGAAATAATAATCTTCCCAAGTCAGATTTATCCATAACCGTACATTCGCCAGGTTGCCTCTCTCTTGCTACTTGTGTATGTGATGCTATTGAAAGGAACACAGAGATTAAATACTTAGGCGTCATAATCGATCAGAATTTGAACTTCAATAGCCACATTGAGCAACTATGCACCCGTGTGAGAAAACTAATTCATATTTTTAAAAACTTAAGGCATATAATGCGTTTTGATCTTTTGAAGCGCATTTACACTTCGCTTTGTCAGTGCATATTAACTTACTGCATAACGTCTTGGGGAGGATCTCAAAAGACAAAATTCTTGCGGCTAGAAAAGGCTCAACGAGCTCTTCTTAAGGTAGCTACGTTCAAACCGTTTTTATTTCCTACTCGGCTCCTATATTCAAACGTTGAAGTCCTTACAGTCCGACAACTTTTTGTTCTTTCAGTTATCCAACAACAGCACATGATTACGCCATTCAATACAGAGGTGTTGACTAAGCGAAGATCAGATTTAGTTTGCGCAAAAAAGAAATTTAATACCTTTTTCAGCCATAGGTCTTTCCTGTTTTTGGGTCCACATTTGTACAATTATTCTAATAGGCTTTTGCAAGTTTATGGATTAAATAACTACGACTGTAAATTCAGAGTAAGGGAATGGCTCAGTAAATTAACTTACGATGAAACTGAATATTTGCTGAAAGTAGTTAAATAAATAAATAAATAATCATAACTTATTCTTGGACCACATGTATATATGTGGATATATATATATATATATATATATATATATATATATATATATATATATGTACGTATGTGTATCTATGTACATGTGTATATCAGTCTCGCACTGAATCAAACACATATGCATAGACACATACATACACACGCACACACACGCACACACACACACACACACACACACACACACACACAAACACGCACACACACATACAAGCCCAAATGCACTTACATATTCTGTAAACATTTTTATAATTATATATATTGTTTCTAATATTGTTTTTTAATTTTAGTTTTTAACTTTAGATTTTAATTTTTAACTTTATGTTTTTAATTTTACTTGTTTCTGTCATGTAACTTACGCCAATATGTATTATTAGTTTACTACTTATCCTAAGTTTACAGGGCTTTGCCCTTTTTTAGGGAGTAGGCTTTATGTAGTAATTGTTAAGTTGTGTTTGATCTGAAATAAACTTATTATTTTTTTATTTTTTTTTTATGTAATTGTCAAACAGGCTCCCTTTGCAGCTCTGTCTACCGAACACTTCGCTCACATTGCCAGCCAGGTATTGTTCTAATCTGCCGAGTGTTGTGTCAACATTCAGACATTTCTTTATCGTTACATGAAATTTTATATTAATGCAGGTGACGTGAATTCAAATTCTGAGTCATATATGTCAATAATTCAGGAATATTTTTATCGTGAAAAAACATACAGTGAAGGAACCGACTCAACTTTGTTGTTCGTAGTCATTTGACAGTGTATTTTTACAAAACAGCCATAGGCCTGCCCTCTAAACAGGGATGCACTGTCCAAGCATAACGTATGAGACAGCGCAGAGAGAACAACAGAGACAGCGCGGATTTTGTTATTTGATTTCTAAAGTATAAATTAACACACATACATAGATATACTCATTGCCATAAATCTCAAAAAAGAGACAAGATGGTAGAAATAAAGTATTGTTGATGATGGGTGTCCAACCGCTCGCCCCAAAACCACTTAAAAAAGCCCCATACCCTTAGTCAACTCTAAGTGACATTCTAAACCGGCACTACATGACAAATCAAATATATGTTAATTTTGACAAATAACAAACTAATCCTTGATTTAACTTCTTCATTTGAACCCGTCTGCGAGACTTCCCAATTCTATGGATCTTTTTTAAATCGGTGCCTGTCATTGACAAAAGATTATAATAATAAACAATAACTAGTGGGTAACCCTGGCGTGACTACGTCGCGTCCAATAAAATTAGTTTATTTTGAAATTTTCCGGCCAATCACAGCGCAGCTCTTTTGAATTTCTAGTGAATTTTTCTGATTGGCCGGTTTGTCGATCTCTGATCGACTAAAGCTTGCGTGCGCTTATGACACTCAAGCAAAGTCTATGGGCCAAAATCGGAACTTTCAAATTCTGTAACAATTAACTTAATCCAGTTACATCAGATGTCTGTGATTTTGTGCACACCACGGCCGCGAACTGTACAAAACGATACCTGAACCAAATTTCTAGCTTAACTCATCGCGTCACAGGCTTCCGGGCAAGAAAGAGGCTTATAGAAATAATATATAAAGAAGATTATGTATTTTATGTTTTTACTAGTGATATAATTAGTTCACATTTGTTTTATCTTTGCTGTCCCCTGTCACGTGAGTACACTGTATAAGCAAAACGTGGGTACTCTGAAAGTCTTGTTTAGAATTATTAGTGCCTCTGCCAACCTCTCTTCAAGCGTGAACGTTTGAGTTGATTTATGAGTTTTATTAAAATAGATTTAGACGTTTTAGTACTACGTTGAAAACTATGTCGGTTAAATATGGTGATATTTTGCGTAATAACTTATCGTTACTAAAATTTTGATATTAGTTTAATAGAATTATTATTTATTATTATAATAGAATATTTATTAGGACTTCTAAATTCGTGCTGAGCCAATAATCTAAATATCACGTTAGAAGAAGGAAATATTATTTCAGTTTGATTTATTTATTATTAAATTACAAAACATTTCTGCCCCTGGGTGTTTGCAAGTAATTTTTGGGTGATGTGATTGGAGACCCATCACCACCAACCTTTATTTTACAAACTTTTTCCCTCTCAACTTCTAAAAGTGGCAGACGAAATTTCTTAATCTGAAGCTCTGGCTACCATTTCTAAAGATTTACAGCCATGAATATATTTATTTATTTATTTATTTATTTATTTACATAGAAATAATCTTTACAGACATGGCCTAATACGATTATTTCTCACATATTTTATTTCCTAATTACATAATACATTCCTAGTTTTTTGAATTTCTACTTTCCTTATTATCTACAAGTATAACTATCAACATCATAACATAAATAGCGTAGTGCTGTTTTTGTGAAGTCAGTCAGTGAACAGTGGAGAATATCGATCTCCTCATCGACTTGGTTCAATGCGGCTATAGCCCGCGTTAATGAGTTTTCTCGCAAAAGATTTGTCCGAGACAACGGCACTAGGAGAAGCCGAGCACGCCGTCGTCGCAACGTAGTATTTGGAACCTCAACACTCAATACAGTAAGTATAGTGGGATTAAAAATAATTCCTCTTAGAATTTTAAATAGATAAACCATTAGAGTGAGATTTCTTCTGACCTCCAATTTGACATACCCCACCATACCCAATATGAACAGAGTAGGGTACATCAACGGGTAGTACGGATAAACACCATACAATTTAAAATACAAAAATCTTATAAATTTATTTTGAATTTTCTCCACCATAAGACAATATTTTGTTTCATGTGGAGCCCAGATGACTGCATTAAATTCTAACTTACTTCTCACTAGAGAATTATAAAGAGATTTTATAGCATCTATGTTGGTAAAACCCTTAGCCGTGCGCAGCACGAAGCCAAGTGTCCTGAATGCGCTCTTACAAATGTTCACAATGTGACTACGAAAAGTTAGGTCCGCACTAATAGTGACCCCGAGGTCACGCACTTCCTGCACCCGCGGTAGCACTACTCCACCAATGTGATACGGGTGGTGGTATGGAGCGTGTTGCCTAGTCAGTGTCATAGTGACACATTTACTTAGGTTCAGCTTTAATTTATTTACCCGAGACCATCGCTCTACTGCTTCAATATCATTCTGCATTCGATGACAATCGTCGGCAGTTTCAATTGGAAGCAGCAACTTCAAGTCATCGGCAAACATAAGACATATCGAGTGCTTAACTACCTTCGGGAGGTCATTCACCATGATAATAAACTCAAGGGGGCCCAAATTACTTCCCTGACTAATACCAGAATACGCAGGATATTCGCTAGACGTATATCCAGCATAGTCCACGTATTGGCGGCGGTTACCTAAATACTTAGCAAAAAAATTCAAGGAATGTGGCGTGAATCCCATTTTTGCTAGCTTTCCAAGAATTATATCTCCATCTACAGTATCGAATGCCTTTTTAAAATCGAAGTACGATACGTCTACGCTATTGCCAGAATCTACCTGAGGAACCACGTGACTCATAAAATTCAAAAGATTGCTGGTGGTACTATGATAGGGTCTAAACCCATGCTGGCTATTTGTTATTAGCCCAGCTATCTCCCCGTATATTCGTTGTTGTAAAGCGGATTCGAATACTTTTGCGAATGCGGTAAGCACAGCTACAGGTCGATAATCCTGGACATTCGAACTTACTTTACCTTTTGGGACCGGAACCACTCGTGTAACTTTCCAAAAGTCCGGAAACGTCGCCTCCGACAGGCAAAGGTTATATATATGCAAGAGTGGATCTTCCAGAACGGCACGACAGTCCTTAACAACGAACCCCGGTATCCCGTCCGGCCCGGCCGACGTCTTGGCGGGCAGGCGAGCCAGCGCGCGGTGCACGTCGTCGCGGCTGAGCGCGGTGAGATGCACGCGCGCCGCCGCGCCCGCCGCCGCCGCGTCCGCCGCCATCGCGTGCGGGACACTAAGGCTTGCCGGGCTCTCCGCATACACAGAACTGAAAAACTTTGATAACGCATGAGCGCTTTCCTTTTCCGATAGCACCGATCCGTTCTCACTGATGACAGATTTATTCAAATTAACCCTTTTTGAACTAACAAATTTCCAAAATAATTTCGGTTCCTTCGATAGTAAATATTGAATGCGGTTTTCGTAATTTCGATTAGCAACCCGTAAATCTATCTTTAATTTAGCCCTAACCACTGAGAACTTATTGTAATCACATTGTGAACCTGTCCTTTTGAACAACCTATGTAGTTTAGCTTTTAGAGCAATGTCGCGTTTTATTTCAGGTGTATACCACTCGAGATATGAATACCTGGGGCAGCCTGAATAACGCTTTTTCTGAGGAACGCAGTCATCTACTATTCTATTTATGATAGTGTAAAAATAATTGAGAGCTTCATTTGAATCTTTAATACAATAGAGGTCGGTCCAGTCAGTCAGTAATAACTTCGAATATAGGGATGAAAAATCTGCTCTGCGAAAATTCCACTCACGTTTAAACGTGGTGTTTGTAATTGAGTTACGCTGCGACGGCGGCGCCGACGACGACCCCGCGCCCTCGTCATCGCTACCACGGATGCAACACAGTGTCACTTCCAAAGGCGGGTGGTGCGCATCTACACTCACAAGAGGCTCACTAGACAGCGTTACGCTCTCACATATGCCTTCCAACGCACCGAGGACTAGGTCTAGGCAGCGCTCGTTTTTATTTAAGATGGTATTCATCTGGCTGACTCCACAATAAGCTTTAAAATATTCATAATAATTAATTATATCTATTGAACACGAATACATATTAAAATCCCCTACAACTAACAATTTATTTTTATATTTAAAAGATAACTGCTCAATAATTTCAAACAATTTGAAATAATTGTAATTAGTGCTTTTAGGTGGGATATAAACAACACATATTACGAACAAAAACCGACTTTTTCGAAGTACCCTCGCTGTAATTATTTCAAACGAGTAATCGTCGACGCTCGTGTCTCCCGGCACCTGCACTCGGCGGATTTCGTAATCGGGCGTGGCCACTAACATCGCGCCGCCCAATTTTCTCCCGTCGTTACGATCACACCGAAGAATTTTGTATCCAGTGGGAACCAATTCGGCGTCAAAAATGGATTCAGTACAACTCGTTTCGGTGATAGCGAATAATACTGCAGACGATGTTAAAATATTATTTTTAAATTCTTCCAACTTAGTTCTAAGTCCTCTCACGTTTTGGTAAAACAAAAGAATTTTTTTTATTGTTTTAGTCTTTTGCACGTTGGTTTCGAAACCAAACCCATTCGGCGAGCCTAACATCTACTGGCCATTTTTCTTGATTGCATACCTCATCGTATTTGGATTCAGGGATCCCAATTATATAAGAAACATAATCTCTTTCAGTTTTTAACTTTATTTTTTCCACTTTAAACTCCTTTTCTTTACCAATGATATTTTCAATATGATTTCTTATATTTTCATCCGTTGTAGTCTTTTTTAAACCCCATACATGCAGATACTTTTTCTGTTCAACGCCCTCAATTCCAGCTATAGAAGAACATCCGCCTTTTATTATATTCGTTCTATTATGAACTCTTTTCTGTTTTTTTCCTTAGTTTTCGTGGCCACAGCTGCATAGCTTATGATACCACTAGCATTATCTTTCTGTCCCTTTTTAACCGATACTTGCGCGGTCACTGGCTGCGATTGCGCGTGCGCCTTCAGTGCCACATCTATTCTCTCGCTTGGCGGCAATGTCGATTGTTGGTTTACTAGCGTCCGTTCGATGTTAGATACGACAACATTGTCATAACTCGAGCCAGCCCTATGCATTGACATTTCAGTTTTCAGTTTTTGAACCTCAGATTGCAGCCTGCGACACTCATTTTTAGTACTTTCTAACTCCGTACGAAGACGAGTGTTCTCCAATAATGTCTCCAGTTTCTCGTTAATAATCTTAGTGAGCCTCTCCTCAAGTGAATTCATTTTTGTAGTTATTGTGTGGTTTAAAACTTCAGTGATGTTAATAAGTGCTTTGCTCACCTCACTCGATTCGGCGTTAATATGATTGTCACTCTTGGACACCTGTTGATTCGGAGATGTAGTTAATACATCCTCACATGACATGTTGGTGGTGTTTATAGTCATATCCAAATTAACAAAGTTGTCCTCCATCCTGGCAGGCCTAGCTCCCCTCACCGGAGTGTCATCCGTCACTACAATCCTTCGGGTCACATTGGTACAGTCCCGACAACGATACCTTCTTATCTCTGCCTCATGTTCCCGGAACTGGGCTGACGTTATGTTTAGGCAGCAGTAGTGGTAACCTCCTTTACACGAATTACATTGCACCAATTCAAAATCTTCAACCGCCCTTTTGCAAACAACGCAGTTCATGTCTAACGTTTTTTCCGTTTTCACAAACAAACACTATTATTTCGCATTATCTTCATTTACAGAGTACACACGATATATGTAAACTAATGTTATAGAAGAATTATGCACTTAAAAACTGTTTTAAACAAAATAATGATTTAATTACGCGGAGCTCAACTCATTCGATTTAAATCGTTACATTGAGTATATTTACGTATGTATGTTCTAAATTTAAGAAGCTGAAGACTACTACGATGCGATTTCCTTTTTTTTGGCTAAATCAGTTTGTAGATATTATATTCTGACATCGTTAATATGGAATTATTATTTTTACCGTAATGAAATACCTTATTCTACGGAACCCCAAAAGATGAATTAATCTGCAAGATACTTCGCTGCGATGGAACTCACTGCAGTATGTAACTAATGTAATCGTAGTTATTGAGTAACGTCATAGCTTCCCAGCTATTTAAAGGCGAACAATATTGTCTATTTGCCATAAAATAAGAAACATGTTGAAGTTTGTTTCACGTTTCGAGGACCCCGACTTTCCCTTTTTTGGACTTAACATGAGTTTAATTCGGTTCGGAGGACTAGTTTTTCCTGCTTCGACACCGAAACGATGTCTGCTAATAATTTTATTTTTGAGTCAGCTTTGCTTTTTGACTGCGCAGGTTTACGACATGTGTCTAACTTACAGGGATGTAAATCTTTTATCGGAAAACTTAAAGATATCATTTATAAATTTTCTTATCGTACTTAAAACTTTCACGTTTTTAT
This sequence comes from Bedellia somnulentella, assembly GCA_963576735.1. NCBI lineage: Eukaryota > Metazoa > Arthropoda > Insecta > Lepidoptera > Bedelliidae > Bedellia > Bedellia somnulentella. Next base: position 20,040,534 of record OY755176.1, read on the forward strand.
CAGCTCGAAAAGTATGGCTCGGTATATTTGAGTATACTGTTCGGTGCGACCACGCTGTGATCACGTCTCAACAGAACGAAGATATAAAAATTTGGAAAGCAAATATGAGAGTCGGTAAATTATTGACGATCTCTATTTGGATCTCGTATATTTCATCGATAGTTACCATACTATCACAAAATGTGTGGCGATTTACTTCGGAGGAATATCGGAACGCCGTCTTCTCCAAAGCGGAACCTTTTCTTCTACCATATAGATCTTGGATGCCTTTTAACTTTTACACATTAACAGGTAACTATTGTTCTTGGTTTGTCCTGTATTTTAATGAAAAGCGTCCGTTTGGAGTGAGGAGTAAATGAGAGAAGACTACATTATTATCGACATATTTTAGTTTTATTGCTTAAAATGGTAGTAATATAATCATACAGCTCTTATGGGTAGGCTTTCCCGAGGTGGACCGATAACTTGGTGAAAGTCGTGAAAAGCCTATGAATAAGTAAACAAATAGTTTAATACCATAAACAGAAATTTTGAAAATTATTTAAATTTTCCCGGTCATTTAAATTTTCGCGGTTGTCGTAAGAGGCGACTCAGGAAATTCGGACTTTTTAAGAGGTTGTCGGATCTCCAACCACAACAACGTTGGACAACCTTCATTTATTACTCAAGTTCTAAAAGTGGCTGAGAAATTTATATTTTTTCATACTATATTCATACATTCAGACTCCAGACTACTGACTTGAATATATTCTCTATTTTATCAGAATCTCCATCCTCCTCTACTGACTGCATAATAGTGAAGTTCAACTCCTTAGGTTACGTGGGCAACTGGCTGCTGCAGGTGGCGGTGTCGTCGTACGCGCTGACCGTGATGATCGCGTTCGACTCCGGCGCGGGCGTCTTGCTCATCTTCTTCACCACGCAGCTGCAGCTGCTCAACAACCACTGCCAGAGAATATTCGACGACGACGACCGACAGAACGTTAGACGTAATATTTTGATATGTCACCAAAAGTATTGTGAAATTAAAAGGTAAACATAATCTTGATTAATTAAGGTATCCGACCAAAATCATTTTATGTTCAATGTTGCCAACATCATGTTATGTAAAATGTTGCCAAGAGGAGACCATATGACTTGCTCTGTCAAAAAGATATAAAATCCCATTAAAAAGGCAATCTTCTAACTATCCTAGGCCTATTTGTACAAACTCTACACCATATTAAAATATGTGGTTTATAGAATAATATTTTTTCCTTTTTTAGCTGTGTAGTGTCGGCTTAGAATAGCACTACCCCATTTCTTCCGGTGGGTGTACGTAAGAGGCGACTAACGGACTTGGGGCTTTGTAAGGGATTTTTGGGCGATGCGGTTGGAGACCCATCACCAACAACCTTTATTCTACCATCTTTTCTCCACTCAACTTCCAAAAGTGGCTGTGGAATTTCTAATTTCTCAGCTCTGGCTACCCCTTTTAGGGATTTATAGCCGTGAGTATATGTATGTATGTATGTTTTTCCTTTAAATAGATATTGGAGCTTTTAAAGTGAACTATGACCAACCATATTTATTTTACAATCTTTATCCCACTCAAGTTCCAAAAGTGGCTGAAGAATTTCTTATACTGAAGCTCTAGCTACTAGAGATTATTAACCGTGACGTAATTAATAAAGTTAGTCGCGATATTTCTACCCATGCACCTAGTCAGTATGACTCCATCATCAACACTACAATATCTTATACTACGAGTACTTAACTAGACTTTTTTGTACATGAAAACTCATGTGAGAATTTCATCACCTGCGGGACCCGAACATCTCAGTTGGCAGAGCGACCGGGGCGTATACCCGGATGTCGTGGTTTCGAGTCCTGCCGGCGTCGAAATTTTTCTTTCCTTAATTGATTACGACGAGTACTTGTCACTCTCCGCAGAGTGGTGGCGCAGTTCAACAAGCAGATGTCTCCGGTGATGTTCCTGTACTGCTCGCTGGCGTCCGTGTGTCTGTGCGTGTGCACCTACCAGGTCACGGTGAGTAGCTACTCTTACTTGGGAATTTGGTAAAACATTATGCCACATCATTCAATGCAACCCACTAATTAATGTCGGCTGAAAACCAGCGTGTCTCGGAACGGTCTGAGTCCCGTTCCAGACACACATGCTGAGACGATACCCTTTTGGCAATGTACATTTATTTCTTTTCATGTTTTTTTTTCTCTTTTTTTATCTTTGTGTTTTTATTCTTATTACGTTTCATTTTGTTTTTGTGTGTGTTTGTTAATTTGCCAAATAAATGTCTTTTACTTTTTTTTTACTTTTAATTCAGTTATGAAAACCTATTGGTGGCATTTTGAAGGGATAGGGGTGTATGCTTAAATGTTTAAAACTATGCAACGGATTTTAATGCATTTTTTAATAGATCGAGTGATTAAAGCAGAAGGTTTGAATGCACAATAACATTAAATAGTGGGAAACCCAACCAAATACATCAGTATTATGAAATGCCATATAAATTTCCTGCCATCACTGAATCTACTATAAAGAAATCTTGGTCAGATCATATTTTCATCGAAACCACCACAAAATCAATCGGCATCGTATGCGACCCTGACGTTTCGACTGTTAATGTAAAAGAAGCTAGTTTAGGTTTAATGGGGTATTTAGTCGGTTGGATGCGCCTAGAGATTCATCACCATTCTTGAGTTTTTAATAGAGATAATAAATCTACCATTAAAAATATATATAGAAATAAATGAAACAGTATTATATTATTTTGTATGTAGTGCCGGCTTAGAATATCAATACCTCGTTCTACCCACGCGTGTCGTAAGAGGCGACTAAGAGTATGGGGCTTTTTAAGTAGTTTTTGGGCGATGCAGTTGGAGTCCAACCAACAATCACCAAAGATACTTTTTCTATCATCTTGTCCCCTATAAGCTACCAAATGTGGCTGAGGAGCTTCTAGCTCTGAAGCTCTGGCTACCATTTTTTGGGATTTATGTCCGTGAGTATATTTATGTATTCTGTATTATTTTCTATAGAGTATTAATCAATAAGTAGAGCTGCTGAAACAATGCTTGTTTCCAATCAGGGGTAGGTTTTAAACAATTAAATTATTAATAAGACTGTATAATTTAGTCACTTACAGAGGACGCTGTCGAAAAATATGCGGCAATAGTGTTTACCTGGGGGCAACTACTGGAATTGTTCATCATGTGCTGGTTTGCCAACGATTTGCATTACGAGGTTAGATTATATTTAAATAAATAATTTATTCTATTTTACTTTTACTAATACATTTGAACATCACATCATTATCACCTGGTGTTTAGAGTTCATATATTTTGTTCAAATACACTGACTTGAAATCTGCATAAAAAATCACCTGGCAGTAAAAACTTGTATTCTTTTCTCGTCTCCACATTGAAATCAGATTTAAAATTAAATGTCTAATGACTAAAAGTGTTGTTTGTAGATCATCAGCTCAACCGTAGTAGCGCAGTTGGTAGAACACCCCTTATTGTGCAGACGATGAGGGTTTCAATCCCCGGGTCGGGCTTACACCAATTTGTCTTTTTTAAAGTTTTTTTTTTCAGAAGGTAGTTGGTACAATAACACGAAAAATATTTAGCTCCCAATTAATAAATATAATTAATGGTATATTATCGCTAATAATTAATTTTTCTAACTTTGAAATATAGTGTATGAGTTCATAGTTCAAGTGTTAAAAGAAAAGTGAAGAAAAGTTAAGTGATCTTCGAGAGACAAGCACTAAAAAGTTCTAACGGTTTTTCTCCAAAACCCAAACCAATTGTTGGTTTGCCAGTTCTCTTTGTTCCGACGAACTTGGTAACACAACGCTACAGAGCCAAGCGAGAATCGCTCTAACAGGATTGCAATAAGATAATTATTTGAATAAAAAATCAATATGTACTGCACGGCCTGTAACGTACAAATAGAATTGGGAGAACAGATTCGTTGCACGAAAATGTCATTTATATTTTCATTTCTCATGCCTACATATGAAAACAGCATACTATATGAGCCATAAACAGCGTTTGGATGAATCTTGGGTATGTCCCAACTGTACAAACATAACTCATAGAATAAATAGAAATGACAGCACACCAGTGAGATCACAGTTTGAGACCCGTATAGACCTCAATATGTCGATCGAGGAAAACCCACCAAGTTTGAATATTACAGCCTGTATTAATGCACCAAACTTAATCTTAAATAAAACACCCGAGCAACGATATCAAATTTCTACTAGGAGTAATCACGAGGATTTGATAATGGATTTAAGCAACCTCATCGAACAAAAACTAGGAGAAATGAAAGTGGATATCCTATCAGACCTACGAGACACAATTATAACAGAAATAAAAAAAAACATCCATGGCTATCCAAAAAAACCTATCAAATGAATTATCTTCTTTCGGAGAACAACAAAACAGACTTAAACACGAATTTGAAAATCTAGAATTGAGAGTGAAAGAATTGGAACATAAAAACAATCAGATGACAGAGGAATTAAAAAAAAACACAAAATTTACAGTCACCAATACTCCAAATGAAAAATAATCAGCATTATGATTATTTTTCATTTTAGTTCAGACTCCGAAAATAACAAAAAGTTAGTAATTTTCAAAGTACCCGAAAGCCAGTATGAAACGGAAGAAGAATTACACGACTATGTTATACATTTATTTTATGAAACTATTAATGTGGATTTAACTGGATACATAGAAGAAATAAAAAGAATTGGCCGCTCGAGATCCATTAACAACGAGCGCCCAATAGTGATAGAACTAATAAGTAAGCGTATGCGCAAAATTCATCGGCGGAGGTAGCAGCGACACTGTCTCCTAACAATAACAAAGTGGCGGCGGCGGCGGCGGCAGCGCCAGTAACTCGCAGCTCTCCCCAATCTCAAAATAACATTACTTTTCGCAACTCACAGAGACATTAAATTCCTTTTCCAGAATATGCAAAGCCTTTATAGTAAAAGAGATCTACTAGACGAATATCTTGACAGCGAACCAGTTAATTTTGATGCTGTATGTGTATCAGAGTCCTGGATTTCAGAAGAAAAACTTGATCTCATCAACATAAACAACTACAACGTCGCAACTTCGTCTTGCCGCAAGGAACGCGTCGGCGGCGGAGTATGTATCATAGCACGTAACAATCTTATAGTCTCACCCATTGAAGAAATATCAAAAATGTCAGTAGAGTATTTAATTGAGGTTTGTGCAATCTATATATCTGTGTGTAACACCGTAATTATAAATTTATACTGGAATGGAAGAGAGGTTGAAGTATTTTTCACACGGTTAGTTAATATAATGGAAATCTGTTTAAAAAAATATCACAAAAAACTTATAATACTGGGAGGCGATTTTAACATTAACGTCTTAGAAAACTCAAAAGATACCAAGTTATTAATGGATACTATGGCATTATATAATTTTCAACAAATAATAAAAGAACCTACCCGTATCATGAAGACCACTGCCATTTGTATTGATCTTATATTTATAAATTTCTCCCAAAATGTCGTAACCCACTCGGTGACGGAATTAGGTTTTTCAGACCATAGAGGTATTATATTGTCAATGAAATGTGAACTGACAAAAAAACCTGAGTGGACAGTGTATAAACGCATATTCAGTAAAAATAATATGTTAAAATTTAAAGCAGAACTAAAAATCATTATAATATTGAACAAAACTACTCGCTATTCCATAATATAATGCAGACAATTTTAAACGAAACTATTCCTAAAATAAAAATAAACTGTAAGTCTAATCGTAAAATATCCTGGCTTACTAAAGGACTTAAAATAGCCTGTAGAAATAAGAGATTTTTAAATAAAAACGTAAAATATACAAATAATTCTAGTATCAAAAATCACTACAAACACTATCAAAAGATACTTAAAAAATAAATCAAAATAGCAATACTATCTTTTGAGTAACCAATCGTTTCAAGAAGGTGTTTTTCCCGATATCCTGAAAATATCAATAACTAAACCTCTGCATAAAAAGGATTCCAAAACTGAAGTAAATAATTACCGTCCCATTGCCTTACTTCCAACATCAGTTTTTGCGAAAAAATCAATTTATTTAATGAAGCGCAGAATGGTTTTAGGAGAAATAGGTCAACCACTTTAGCGGCTAATAAATACGTTCAGAACATCCTAAATATAATTAACGATAATAAGTGCGCGGTAGGTATTCTGGTAGACATGACTAAGGCATATGATAAAGACCAATATGAAATCGCTTTGCATAAATTACACTTAGTGGGAATTAGAGGACTGGCACATAAATGGTTCCAATCCTACCTAACTAACCGAAAACAATATGTAGAAATAGAACATTTCGACCATAACGCTAGGTCAATACAATACATAAAATCAGCTGAGCGCCCCGTAAGTAACTAGATTCCCCAGGGGAGTGTAATCGGATGTTTACTATTTCTTATATACATTAACGACTTACCCGATGCAATAAAAGATACGTGTGTTATGTTTGCGGATGACGTATCATTCATCACGTCATGCACTGATAACACTGACGCGGAACTCAAGATACAACACATACTAGACACACTGATCACCTGGATGTCCCAACATAATTTAGAAATTAACTTTAAAAAAACAAAAATAATGGAATTTAGGCCACACCAACGCACTGCACTTAATATTGACTTTAAGTACAAAAATATAAAAATTGATTCTGTCGATAAGTTCACTTTATTAGGGTTAACACTAGATACAAACCTAAATTGGAAAAATCATATTGATACGATGAGATCTAAATTGACTAGTTTTGCGTACGGGCTAGCGGAAATAAAAAGACAACTGACTTGAGCACCGCTTTGTCACTGTACTATGCGTATGTAAATTCAAGGTTAAGTTACGGCGTCGTCTTGTGGGAAAAAATTGTACAGATGCACAAGACATATTTGTGTTGCAAAAACGGTGCATACGAATTTTAGCCAACATAAAAATTCCAAACAGCTGTAGACCGCACTTTAAGAATCTTAAAATATTAACTCTTTGTTCACTTTACATTTTGAAAAGCTGTAAATTAGTAAGAAAGCACCCACAATTCTTTAAAAAACCATCCGACTATAATCGAAGATTCCCATTAAGATCCGGAAAGGATAAATTAATAGTACCGGCTTCAAGTTTAAATATTCGTTATACAAGTCATCTCCCTATGTGCTGTAAAATATACAACCACCTTCCAAATTATGTTGTTCAAGAATCTGACTACAAATCTTTTATAAAACTTTTAAGATTCTATCTAATAGGAAATTGTTTTTATAATTCTAAGGAATATTTTGATAATAATATAATTTAATTAATATAATAATTTAATGTGATATATACAGGGTGTAATTGTAATGACTGTTTTCCTTGAAAAGTATGATTAATTATCACGTATAGAGGCAGAATTCGTTGAAAAAAAACACACTTATTTTTTTTCAAATTTTGTTAAAATTTGCACTAAGAAAGTAGTACTATTGACACCAACACGCTCAATGTATGCGTGAAACGCGATGACAAGGCGGGCAACTCAGCTGACAGCAGCGACCCGCCGTGACCTTTAACCGGCGGCCAAATCAAATCAAGGCCAGTAAAGTAATCAATCGAACTTAGCTTCTAATATCTTCTTATTTTTTACATGTTATTATTTGACATGATAAATTTGAATAACACTACCCCATAGTTAATACTGCGTTGGAATGCGGCAGTATTTTCAGAGAAAAATTCATAATTCGTAAACATCGATCGCCGCGAAATTCAAAATCTCCATGTATCAACAAGTCGGGCGGGCTTGTCGGCATTACATCAAAGGAACAGTATTAGTACTAAGTAGTTGTTTGTAGCTCATTGTGTTTGTGTCGCTTATGATTGGATGTCACTTTGATTTTTCGCATTAATTTTCGGAGTGTGAGTTTAGTTTTAGTATCTTGTGTTGTGATTGTGTTGAGTAAATATGGCGTACACGAATCAGCAAAGTTCAGTGTTGGTGTTTTATAATGTTAATTCTCAAAATGTTCTGCGTTTTGCGCAAATAAAGGTGATAGCCCGGATCTGCCACTGCCAATCAAAACGGGGTGAGTTATTTTTATTCATATTCTTTAGTTAACTGTGATAGAGTACAGATACACCCGTTTAGAGCCCTTTAGCCCCGAGAGAGTTTAGTAAACACCAAGAACTCCTCCAATTTCGATGTCGGTTAATGAATGAATAGGTATCTCTTGCGCACTTTATTTTATGCCACGTAAATGCATCGTTTCGAGGGTCTCTATTTGTTTTTAACTTTATTATCTTACGCTCATGAAGTACATACATTACATACATACTCACGCCGTTACTTCCCATTGGGGAGGCAGAGACGTAAAGTAAAACAAAAAATATAGCGGTAGCTGATTATTTAGGACGACAGTTTTGTTATAATCGTCGGTGTTAATTAATAGAGATAGATTTTTTACATACATATTCTCACGCCATTAGTTCCCATTGGGGTAGGCAGAGACTATCGATCGCCACTTCGTACGATCCTGGCAAACCTCTCTAGCTTTGTTTACATCCATCAATCTTTTTACTTGAAAATGTTTGAATTACACTACCCCATATTCAATACTGGATTGAAATACGAGGTGACTAAGACCACAGCCACACTAGGCGCGTTGATAAGTTCAAAGAAAAATCAAACATAACATAGCCGCGAAATTCAAAAAATTTTTGCATTGCTGTCATAGTGCGGTTTATACGGTCACGAGCAAGTGTGCGCAAGACTAGATGGTCACATGACGCGCCCGCTGTTCTCTGTGTGTGGGTGAGACATTATACGGGTAGGAGTGTGTGCGCTAGGCTAGTGTAGATAACCACAATTTTCCATCTGATGGAGAAAGTAAGTTTTTCTGCTAAAGCGGTTTTAATCTTTTTGTTTATTTCATATGGTGGATATTAAGCATTAAACTTTAATATACGAATTAATATTGAAGTAACAATCGCCGTCAAACTAACACGCTGTATAATATAATAAAATTTGTGAAATAATATAATTTAATGTAATATAATTTAATTAGTAATTTGTTTTTTTTTTTATTATCATTTTTTCTACTTTTAACCTTAATGTGTTTTATTTTATCTTATCGAGTTTAATGTGTATTAGTGTTAATTTTAATTGAAATTTGAAAATAAGTAATAAGTATTTTTTGCTTTGCCCTTGCAGGGTATACATGTCAAAATTTATGTACTGTATGTCATGTAAATTGCGCTGTGTAAATGCAATAAAGATTTTGATTTAATTTATCACGTGACAGTGTATTTGTTCAAAAACGGCGATATGCCTGCCCCCTATCACGTGAGTACACTGTCCAAGCAAAACGTGGGTACTCTGAACACCAGGTGACAATGTCACATGATGTTCAGAAGTATGAGTACTTCTGCTAACCCTTGCTGGGATATACGGCGTAAACGTTTAAGTCGAGTTCACCATGCGAAAATATGACACCTCAAAGCGAGCGACACTTATTAGCAAATTTGCAAATATGACTTAATAAGACATGAATCTAATCCTTCGAAATTTTCACGTCTTCGCTGTCATGCTCACAAGCTAGCTGATTTTGAGTTGTAAAATAAATAAATACATGAAGACAACTATTGATTGTTAAAATATTGCGCCTCATTATGTACGTTAGAAGTGAAGTTTAAATAAAAGCAGGTGTTATTGAGTTGCATCAAGCTGTTTGTAAGTTAATATTTGTTTTCAGAGCAACAAGCTGTCGACCGCTGTGTACAATAGCACCTGGTACAAGTATGTTTCTAAATCAGAAACTTTGATGTTGATGCAATTGTTGGCTAGGCCCATCGAGATCCACGCTGGGCCATTCTTTGCACTGAACAACAATACCTTTGTGAGTGTGAGTAAACTTTAATGACTCTGTATGAAGTAGGTACCAATTTCGATGCTTTTTTTAATTATTAGACAACTTTATATTATTATTATATATTTTTCAATTATCCTACTTTTATATTTTAAATTAAAGGTTACTGTTACGTTTGTCTCTGTCTTGCCACAAACATATTAATAACATATTGGATTGAATCAGGCGTTACTTTGCGGAAATCCATAGCAATACTTCGTCGTAATTGTACTTAAATCAGGATCCAAAATATTTATTTATTTAATTTTATAGATAAAATGGTTTACAACTATAAACAAAAAAAGATCGTGGCAAATGGAACGAAGATGATATTAGAACAGCAGTAAATGCTGTTGTCATTGATAGAATGGGATTGCTTCGAGACTCGGCTACACACGAGGTTCCGAAGTTAACTTTACAACGATGTGTAAGAAAAGCTCGTGAAACTTTTAATGCCGACAACGACTACTGATAACGACTGCAGGAAAAAAAATTGGGATGACTCGAACTCTTTTCACAGCCTAGCAAGATGGAAGCGCTGCTTTTTGGTTTAACAGACAAAGGTAAAAATCAAATAAAGAAACCAAATAAATTCAACAAAAAAAGACTGCAAAGAAGATTAAAAAGACAACTAACAAGGAAAACCTGCAGAAAAAGTTTTTTTTAATTGGGTGCATAAGTCATGTGCCGGAGAAGATGAGGAAAACGAAGAGGCACACATTTGTGATCGCTGTCTACCCGATTAAAAATCGTACTCAGTTTGCCCCACAGTGTATCCCATCTTACCCCGGTTATGGGGCAAAACGGGAAATTAGCCGCGTTTACTTTAACATTATTTTCCCAAAAAAGTTTTGTGATTTTGCATGATACAACGTTTAAATTATAAGAAGGAAATGTATATTAGTTACTTCTTTTATTAAAGTATGCTATTAAAGAGTTTAATTTTCCTTGTATAACGAGTTTTGTCTTAGCTATCTCATCTTGCCCCGGTCTCCCCTAAGTGATTTTTAGGCGATGTGGTTGGAGACCACCTTTTATTTTACAAGCTTTTCCCCACTCAATTTTCAAAAGTGGCTGAAGAAATTCTTATTCTGAAGCTCTGGCCACCTCTTTTAGGGATTTATAGCCGTGAGTTTATTTATGTACTAGCTGACCCGACAGTCTTCGAACTGTCATAAAAGTTTAGTATGAACTGAAGTATCTATAACAAAGAAAATAAGAAATCGTACCGCGATGCAGAAAGCAACGCAATATTCATACAATATGCTTTCAATTATCTTTATTCATACATATTTGCATAGTTGAATGTGAAAAAGAAGGATTAGTGCATCCTATTATTCTAACCTAACACAAAAGCAAAAAAATACGCAAAAAGACATTGACCACCTGGGATTCGAACCTGGGTCTTTCGTACCTAGTGTTTACCAAACGGTATACCGCTACGCCATGCAGACATTTGTGTAAGTCTCAAATTTGTGATATCCTATATATCTAGTAGTCATACTATTGACAAACAATTTAATGGACAATTATTTTGATGAAAATGGATGAAACCCTTATTTTTTCCAAAAAGACTATTAATGAAGAGTCCGATAAAGTCGGTCGATGAAAAAATTAATCGTGTAAATATGGGGAATCATATAAAAGTTATGTTTTTTTATGCTCCTGTGGGAACCCTTGCGAAATCCGGGATAAATTATATCCTATATGTTGGCCAGGTGTATGACACATATTCATGCCAAATTTGATCAAGATCGGTCCGGTAGAATTAACGTGATGAACGGACATACAGACAGACAGACAGACAGACATTTTTTTCAAAAATAACAAATTTGGCTTCAATATCGAAAATAAAACATATTCCACCGGTTTTTTTTTTCTTCAATGTACAGTTTTGACCTCGTTACAGTCTTATTATAGTATAGATAGAAGATTAATAGAAGATGTATGTTTTGGAAATTACACTTTAACAATTAAATACCTTTTTGTTTACATCTGATGAATAATACAATCACTTTCCATCACCAACAACCTTTACTTTACCATGTTTTCCCCACTCAATTTTCCAAAAGTGGTTGAGGAATTACTAATTCCTTAGCTTTGGCTACCCCTTCTAGGGGTTCATAGCCGTGAGTATGTTTGTATGTATGAATAATACGAGTAAATCTAATTTAGATCGTTTTAGAATAGGTGTATAATTATATAATAATTATATAAAATTATTATATGTATGATGTATTCGTGTTATAATTTCGTGTCTTTATTTAATTTGAATGTTTTTGTTCATGAAAACCTCATGTGGGAATTATTACTAATAAATAAAGGCAAGAAAAATTTCGATACCGGTCCACCGGACACCGGAGATAGGGAACGCAAACACTACTTTAAAGTACTACTACAAAAACAAAAGTACATACATACATATACTCACGGCTATAAATCCCATGAAGGGGTAGCCAGAGCTAGGGAAATAGAAATTCCTCAGCCACTTTTGGAAGTTGCGTGGGGAAAAGATGGTGAAATAAAGGTTTTTGGTGATGGATCTCCAACCGCATCGCCCAAAAATCCCTTAAAAGCCCTAATACCGTTAGTCGCCTCTTACGTACACCCACCGGAAGAAATGGGGTAGTACTACTCTAAGCCGGCACTACACAGCAAAAACAAAAGTACTTAAAACAAAAACACTCAAATTATGCGATAGTTAGGCGTTCTCAACATTTGCATTCTATCTGAAAAGGTAGACAAGTGGCCTTCCGAATTTGTAAAAAAAATCGGAGGTAGGGAACTCAAACACTACTTAAAAGTGTAAAAAGAAACAAAGGATAGAAGAATTTCGCACTGGCAGCCATTGACACGGTAGCTCAATTGGCAGAGCGACGGGGGCGTATACCCGAGGTCACGGGTTCGATCCCCACCGGTGTTGAAATTTTTCTTTCCTTTATTTATGTCTTTATTTGTTTCAGGTTTTAAAAGGAGGATACTCTTACTACACTTTAATTAATTCTTAAAATGGTGATAACCTATCGAAGGACGATATCAGCTATGCTATGCACATAAAATTACTAGAAATAGTTAAAATCTAAAAGAATTTCCATTATATTTCACTTTACAATTATCTGGTCTTTGTTAAACAATTTGTACATAATAATAAAATTTGATTCTATAACCTTTTTTTCATTTGCATCTTAAATTATAGTCTCCTAGATTAATCAACATTGGTTATCCCGAAAATCATGGCCATGTTCCTAATGCAGATATGCGTAAGTATATGAATCCAGAGTCGGCTTTACACCACTGTGCCATTTCATATATAAATGTATTTGATTACTATAATTATATATATTTCAGTCATATTTCAACTATAACAATTCTCTTAAAACCCATAAATTGTCTTCTCTTCAAAATAGACGAAAACAGTGTGACTTAACGTTTCTTTACAAAATTTTAGATAATGTTGTAGATTCCCCTCATCTTTTAGAAAAATTTTCATTCCGTATACCTAGACAAGGTGCTCGTAACAATTATTTATTTTCTGCTCCTAAACATAGAACTGTTTATACATGCAATAATTTCTTTAGACGTAGCGTTGATTTTTATAATAAGGAATTTTCATCTCAAATTGATTTGTTTGAAAATAGTCGAAGCGCATTTCTAAGATGCCTTAAAAATCTATTCTTGGATGTGTAATATTACTTTTGTTGTTATTATTATGTTTATTACTTTTGTTATTTTTATTGTGTCTCACTTAAAAACTTTTTTTAACTTGTAGAATGTATTATAACTATTTAAACACACATCTAGCTAGAATCAAACTACGCTAATTTCAATTGTTTCTATATATTTAGGGAACTATAGGTTTATGATATGTCCTTGTAAACTTTATACATGTTTGTTAAAATGACTGTTTCCTCAATAAAATAAAATATTTGTAGGTCTGTTGTTTTATTAAGTTTTATTAGTTGTCATCGGTGGCGGAAAACATCGTGAAAGACCCCATATGGCTGAGTAATTTAGTAGTAGTATAGTTAGTCATATGGCAGTTATTTGTACAAATTGGCGCTTGACCTTCGCCTTTAAACTTTAGTGCTGAGAGACAGCATAAATGAAACACATTTAATTGGCAAAGAGAAACGTCATATAGAAATTAAACAGTAAAAATGGCATTTACAATTTTTTGAAAAGGTCATTGCGAAAAGGGTTTCGTCTCATCATGCGTGTCTGCAAGGGGAGGCAAACCGATTCGAGATACACTGACTTATAGCTATCGTTGTAGCATAAAATGGAGTCACCAGTGAGTATGAGTGTCCGCGTGTTTGGCACTGTGACATTATTTTGAGACCATATCAATCTGTCAAGTAAATATCTAAGATAATGGGTCTTTACGACACCGATAAGTAGTTAAGCTGAATCAAGTTATATCCTTGTTTTGATATTCGATAGCTTGTTACTATTTAAGTAAAGAGTAACCAGGGTTTCAAATAACGTTTAAAAATCATAACCGTATCGTTGTTAAACCAGCGTTAACATTATAAGGCTGACCACGTTTGTGCCAATTACATTTGTTAACTGGACCGCGGTGGTTTATCAGGGCACAAGACAGATATATGTATTAGCAGGCCATTGTGACCATTCATTTAGGGCGAAAACTTGTCGATTAAACAAAAGCAAAAACAATGAAAGAGTGGCGAATGGTGTAAAAAGCAAACTATTAGAAAACCAGGATTTTCCCAGAAAAATGAGATAGTGAAGGAAATGATAGCCGTTAATGAATAATGTGTTAGCGGTTCATTCAAGGAAATGCTAACGATCGCACCACTGCTTAAGGTCTCTTTTATTCAAGCATGGCACAGTGGTCTATAAATTTAATGATGATCTCGGAGGCATAGTATGACCCTGCAGAGAAAATTTGGTGTTGGACTTAAACGGCGTGGCTACAATTAATCATCCAGTCGTCAGGACTGCTGCTGGAATAGGGAACTCAAAGCAGAGGTTTAAATCAACATGAATAGGATAGCTAAGCAGTGCTCCCGCCAATTCGAGCGCGAAGCAAACACTGCCGTACCATCCTTTACTATTATCACTTCGCTGCATTTTCAGGCCCCTATTTGAGAACCTTGGTATAAAACCAGAACGAAGTAATTTTGTCATACTATAGCCCTTTACAACCTAAGTAAATTATTTACTCAGATGATTTTGAAACTTACAAATAGTTTTTTTATAGGTGCTTAAGTAACATGTGAAAAATTTAATAAAAAATCCTGAAACCTTTGGTTTCCTGAAATCATACCCTCACGATCGTGAGGCCTAGGAGGAAGCCCGAAAAGTGAGTTTTATTCAAATTTAGAGATTTTTCGTATATTTGATATGAATTTAATTATTTAAACAGTCTTATTATCACCTTTTATAAGTTTTATTTAGTATAATAACATTTGGTTACGACGTCTTTTTACTAGTCTGTCTTCTTTCTGCAACCCACCATTTACGTCTTGTACTAGTCACTCTTGATAAATTTCTCCCTGAACTGCCTCTTGTGGATTTCCTGCCCCGGAATGTTGTCGGAATAGGTGCTGGTAACTCATCTTCTTGGGAGGAGACACCGTCAGCACTAGATCCACTATCTTCGAGGTGATCTAAGGCATATTAGTACTGGAAAAACATTAATTTCAAAAAACTCTATTTAAGACATACGTCCTAACCTACACGATCGTGATCCCTTGATTTGAGGCCACTATATACAACTACGTAAGCATGTAAGGTTCAAATTATATTATTATAAGCATAAAACAACTCTTATTTAATTAAATAATCCAAAACAACAAACATATAACGCATGAATTTAGTTAGAAAAAAAAACATATCGGAGCGAGTGTGCGCGCCAAAAAACGCAACCATGCTTCGCGGTGGTTTTGGGCAAATGACAGGTTCAAACTTATGGTCCGATAGCGGCTCGAAAAGTTGTTATGTGTATGCGCTTGAATTTTTCAAAGTGAAGTCCCACTTTCGTATCAAGTTGCTTGGATATATATACTCCTTATGCTATAATCACATACTTAACATCCAAAATTTCAAGTCTTTATGTCTTTTACTTCCAAAATTAAGCGAAATCAAAGTTTCGTATTCATGACACACACTCACTCACTCACTCACTTACTCATAATCAACAAACAAGAACTAAAACATAATTTAGAAAAAGGACTTCCCATATACTCAGAGAGCTAAAATTTGGTAGAAAGCTAGGGTTCAATGGCCTGATCTGGTGACTTTGATTAGAAAAGACACGAACCCAACCAAACTGTTAGAGAAATTAACATACCGCCTTCACAAAAAATATTCAACATGGTCGGTTGTTTCATTCGATGTCAAGAATCGAAGGTCTGAAGTATCTGATAAAGAACCCTCAATGATGGTTTAGCCCATTTCTACTATTGGTACATAAAAAATCGGCTGATTAACTTTATTCTACTCAAACAGTACCTAAATTACAATTAAATGTGAAATAAGCAAATCTAATAAAATGAATTAATAAACCCAGGTTTCTACAAAAACTAGTGAAATCCCATCATTCTGTAAACAAGCCAAGTCTCAATGGAGCTGCTAGTTTATCACCAAAACTTATGAAATCTAGAATATGCTTTTACAATTTATATCATCTACAACATCATTAATATAAATTAAGAACAAAAGCGATCCCAATATGCTGCCTTGGGGCAGACCACATGGATTATGTTTTATAATTTTAGAGTGGTAACTTCTGCCCCTATGAACTATTGACACCATTTATTCCTAATATTTGAGGTAAAAGATTACGAGGTAAGTTACCAAGAAAACCTAAGCTCTCAAGTATGTCAAAAAGTATTTTATGGCTAACGAGGTCGAAGGCTTTGGTCATATCCAGTTGTAGGTTACTGTCAGGTGAGATTAGGTCAGGTTAGGTTAGGTTAGGTTAGGTTAGGTTAGGTTAGGTTAGGTTAGGTTAGGTTAGGTTAGGTTAGGTTAGGTTAGGTTAGGTTAGGTTAGGTTAGGTTAGGTTCCCCCACATGGTGCAGCCTTGTCGTGGCGTGGGGGCTCAGTAGCCTCGGGCAATCCAGTCCGGGGTGAAGCCAATGGCATCGAGGTGGGTCCGCTTCTCTCCTCTGCTTCCAGAGGTAGCAGTAAGCGGACGAGAAGCCATTGCACTTCATGTGCTTGGCTAATCGAGTCGTCTTTCCCGCATCGGGTTTATTTAGTGGAGTTTAGCCCCGGCGTCTGTCTCACATTGAGCGGCCTGGTGGTTAGGGGGCGGCAGTTTCGTTACGTCACTGTCGGCCAACCCGTAAACTTACTTGTAAGAACGGGGGCTCAGGCCACTGAGGTCTGAGCCGCGAGGAAGAAAACCTCTGTAAAAAATTACCCCAATCCTAAGGTTGGCGTGCCGAGAGGATGAATGGCTGGAGGGTCTCCAGTCCCTAGCGCGGGTGATAGGGAGAACTCGTTAGTAGGCCGAGTATAAAATTGCCTACTAATTTTAAATGATGAGTGTTAATAGAAAACAAATACCCCAGGAGGGTACCACCGGCTCCACCGGTGGAGAATCCCTCCCTGCATCGAAAGATGTAGGCTGCCCTTCGTATTCTGGGGGGGGCACCACCCATCCACCTAGATCAATAGATCTAGAGACTCGCTTGAGTCAAAATCGCTACGCTGTACTTGACAGTCGTCCAAGTTCAGCTCAAGGTGCTAACAGGGAACTCGATGATGGAGAAATGAGTGATTCTTCAATTCGTTCCTCTGCTTCTATTTTGTCTTCCGTCTCGGCGGTGTCAATGGCATCACGGAAGCGAAAAAGTGGCTCTCGGATGAGCACTATCTCATCCCAAAGGAGAAAGGTTGTGTCAAAGGCTGGTGAGTTTGCTGAACCTTTTCCAGCCGATGATGTTTCAGCTGATGACGTGGACTGGTCAGTGGACTTGAAAGCGCAACCTACTGCCGAAGTGGGTGCCAGAGCATTGGAAGCGGCAACAAAAGTTATAAATGTGGCCGATAAGTCAAGGAACTTGAAGGGAACTTTTGTGCGGGACCTTAAAGCAGCGGCACGGCTTTTCGAAGCGGCTACTGCTGAACTGACGCAACGGTCGTCTAACCACTTTAACGAAGAGCGCTTGCAGCAGGAAAACTTTGAGCTTAGAGCCCGAGTAGCTGCCCTAGAGGAAAAAATAGGGCGTATGACTGAGCACGAAAACTCTCCAAGCAGAGTGAGTCCAAGGTCCTCACAACCAAAAGCTGCTGCTCCAAGCCCGATAGCTTTAGAGGCAATAGAGGCGCTCATAACAGAAAAGCTGAATGCTTTCATGAATGAGCTGTTTCCACAGAGAGCTATAAGGCCTCCTTTAGGCAGGCAAAATGCACCAAATAAAGAGAAGGCAGTGGAAATAAATAAGCCCACAAAATCTCAAAGAGCGCGCAAGCGGAGAACACCCATGCAGCCCTCCGTTGCTGAACTACCAGCGGTGCCGAGGCTTAATGTTCCTGCACAAAAACCGCAATCGGAATCATGGGCAACAGTAGCTGGCCGGCGGGCCAAAAAGACTCAAGGGAATACGAAACAGCCAAAGTCTGCGTCTCAGACTAAAGCTGTTTCAAAAAATAAAGGTAATAAGCGAAAGCCTCCAAAACCTCCGAAAAACGCTGTTATTACTGTCACCGTTCCAGGGGGTTCCAACACTTCATACGCTGAGGTCATGGACACGGCTAAGCAGCGGATCAATTTGAAGGATCTCGGGATAACCGCTGTTCGCCAAAAGCTGACAGCCACTGGAGGGCTCCTTCTGGAAGTACCCGGCCCGGAAAGTGTCACTAAGGCAGATGCGCTAGCAACGCGTATGACAGCTGCTTTAGCTGAATTCAACGTCCATATAGCCCGCCCCATCAAATGTGGTGAAATGAGGGTGATGGACTTAGACGAATCTATGACTGCTGGGCAAATAGCTCATGCCATAGTGGAATTGAGTGGTTGTTCTCCGAATGACATAAAGGTGGGAGAAATTAATAAAGGAAGCAACAGACTTGGTTCTGTATGGGTCAAATGCCCTTTAAAAGTGGTTCATACATTAGCGAAAGCTAAAGTGTTGCAGGTAGGATGGGTACTTACGCGTGTAGAAGTATTGCCCACTCGAACATTGCAATGTTATAAATGCTTGGAGCCTGGTCACGTAAGAATCCAATGCAAAAGCACCGTTGATCGTGGGGACCGGTGCTATAAGTGCGGTGAGAGTGGCCACAAAGCACGTCAATGCGTAGCCGTTGCTGCGAATTGTCCGCTATGCACCGACCTAGGTAGGCAATCTGACCACCGTCTGGGGACAAAAAAGTGTCAACCGATGTCAGATAAAGGCAAGAGGAAAGGCCAGCTGGAGAGTTTGAAGACCACTCTGATGCCGGCTGCAGTGAGCACATGCTCGCAGGGAGGAGCTATGGATGTTTAAAATTCACTCTGAAAATCCTTCAAGCCAACCTGAACCACTGCCGGGGGGCGCAGGATCTTCTTCTGCAGAACCTCTCGGAACGTTCAGTTGCTGTGGCCGTTGTATCAGAGCCATACGTCATACCGAATCACCCCCGCTGGTTTGGCGATGTAACTGGCTGTGTTGCAATACACTGGGGCGGACAAAGTAACAATTTGCCAATGTCACTTCTTCAAAATGGTCAAGGATGGGTAGCAGTTTAATGGGGCTCCTTGGCAATAGTAGGCTGCTACATATCTCCAAACTGTAGTCTGGCTGAGTACGAAACATACTTAGACGGACTTTCTGTATGTGTTCGCGGTCTGGTTTCTGACTCGATAATAGTCCTTGGCGATTTCAACGCTCGCTCACACGTGTGGGGAGACACCACAACTGAGCCAAAAAGTGACACTCTACTTGAATGGGCTGCGGAACTAAATCTTGGGCTTCTAAATCAGGGTTCTGTCCCGACTTGCATGAGATGGCAAGGGGAGTCCATCGTCGACCTATCTTGGGCAAGTCCATCTGCTTCTCGACAATTGACCGGGTGGAGAGTTTTAGACGGTGAAACTACACTTTCAGACCACCAGTATATTGAGATGGTAATAAATGTGAGGCTTCCTACTACTGGTCACAGCCCTCAAAACGCTAAGCCCCGACGATGGTCTCTCCAGAAACTTAATCGAGACCTACTTCTGGCCGCTGCAAACACTGCTGCTTGGGCTGAAGCGGACGAAGAACCTGATCCAGAAACTGAAGCTGCCTGGTTTCGTGATACGATGACTTCTATCTGCGATGCCTCCATGCCCCGAAGTAGGCCTGCAATGAACAGAAATCAGTACTGGTGGTCCAATGAAATAGCACGTCTTCGTAATGTGTGCTCGTCCAGCAGACGCCAATACACTCGAGCCCGCAGAAGACGGCGATCTACCGCCGAAGAGAAAGCCGCAGCCTACGCTGTTTATAGAGAGGCGACAATTGCACTGCAAACAGCGATAGCGGACGCCAAAGCCAGATCATGGAAAGAACTATTAGAAGGTCTAGACAGGGACCCATGGGGGCGTCCATATAAGATGGTAATGGGCAAGCTCCGCCCGTGGGTTCCTCCTCTTACTGAAACTCTGGACATGAACTTTACTGCAACGGTGGTAACAACACTGTTTCCTAGGTCTACAGGGGAACATTCAAATGAGCCGGATCATGTACACCCACCTTCATCCTCTGAAGAAGACGCCGTGACACCGGAGGAGTTACGGTGGGCCCTGAAACGGATAGGTGCAAAAATTACAGCTCCGGGCCCAGATGGAATCCCAGGTAGGGCATTGGTTTTAGCGCTCACAGTTCTAGGTGAAAGAATGCGGCTTCTGCTAACTAACTGCCTTCGCCGTGGAGTCTTTCCTTCAGATTGGAAACAAGCAAAGTTAGTTTTACTGCGGAAAGAGGGTAGAACTTCAGAGTCACCCTCGGCATACCGACCCATTTGCTTGTTGGATGAGATTGGGAAGCTGTTTGAGCATATAATCGCAGGCCGTCTAAATGACCATTTATCAAACACAGGCCCAAATCTCTCTGAATGCCAGTTTGGATTTCGAAAGGGGCGCTCCACTATAGATGCCATCCTTCATCTACGCTCACGGTCGGAAGAAGCCATAGATCGGGGGAGGGTTGTGCTAGCCGTAAGTTTAGACATTGTGAACGCTTTCAATACTGTTCCGTGGCAAGCAATACGAGAGGCACTAGAGCATCACAACTTTCCGTCTGACTTGTACAGAATCGTGGATGCATATCTGAGCAATAGGTCTATAACTTATGTGGGAAGGAATGGTTATTCTGTTCAGAGAGAGGTGGACCGCGGGGTACCTCAAGGTTCCGTGCTTGGGCCATTACTATGGAACCTTGCATACGACTCCATTCTACGCACAACACTACCAGAAGGGACAAGCCTAATCTGTTATGCGGATGACACCCTTGTGATTGTGGAGGAAGAATCGTTTGAAAGAACCGCTCGACTCGCTGAACTAAGTGTGGCACGGGTTGTTTCAAAGATCGAAGATCTTGGTCTAAAGGTAGCACCACAAAAAACAGAGGCTATATGGTTTCATAACCTTCGCAGAGGCGAAACACCACCGGATACAACAATCCGAGTCCAAAACGCTGCTGTTGAGGTGGGGCAGTTTATGAAATATTTGGGTGTCGTACTGGATAGCCGTTGGGAATTCGTGGAACACTTTGAGCGCCTAACCCCACGGATTCAGAGGGTAGCGGGTGCTATGCACCGGTTGCTACCAAATCTCGGGGGACCAAGGGAAGAAGTCCGCCGGCTGTACGCCGGTGTTTTGCGGTCTATAGCTGTTTATGCAGCTCCAGTCTGGTCCGACAAGTTATCAAGGCGTTGTAGGGCTAAACTACTAAGTGCACAACGACTAATAGCTTTAAGAGTCTCTAGAGCCTATCGCACGGTCTCTTACGATGCAGCAACACTTCTGGCTCGAATACCACCTCTCGACATTCTTGCTGACCTGGAGTCGAAAGTGTACCATCGTACCCGTAATGCTAATAGGGACGGGACAGAAAGGGAGCTTAGAACTCTTCGTAATCAATCCCGGAGACAAGCGCTTGTTATATGGCGAGAGAGATTAGAAGAGCCTCCTTCTGTAAGGAGACGTACTATCAGCGCAATCCTTCCAAATTTCAGAAATTGGTTAGATCGGTCGAGTGGTAGCCTTACTTAGAGGCTCACTCAAATACTTACTGGACACGGCTGTTTTGGCGAGTACTTAAACAGAATTGGGCGTGAGCAAACAGCACAATGTCACCACTGTGGAGCATCCTGTGATTCTGCTCAACACACACTCGAAAGTTGCCCAGCATGGGCCAATGAGCGACACATCTTAGTCCGAACAATTGGTCAAGATCTCTCCCTACCGAGTGTAGTAAAAACTATGCTGGAAAGTGGAGAAAATTGGAGCGCCGTTGTCTCTTTTTGCGAAGCAGTCATGCTACAAAAAGAGGCAGCTGAGCGGGACCGGGAGAGGACCGATCCCAATCGACGGCAAAGACGACGCAGGGGCGGTGGTGCACTCCGTCCCTGATACTTTCCTCACACCCTGTAGCGTTGGGTGGAAGAATAGACCTACAGCATTTTCCCGCTTGGCGTAAGAGGCAGCCTAAAGGAACAACAGCAGATCGTAGGCGTCCGATGTAGGGACATTAGACGTCATACCAGCGATCTCGAGATGTAAATAACAATCTTCGATCGATTGCTACCAAGCTGGAGGTCTGGGGACTATAAAAATCCCCAGTGAAGTGCCCCATAGGGCGCGTACAAGGGAGTCATTGGTGTGTTCGGCGAGATCCCTATGACTCCCAACAAGTGCTGAGGTTGGCCAACGAGGGGGTTTTAGTGGGTAGAAATCCCACATAACCCGAACATGTCCCTATCATGTCCGGGTATCTTTCTGAAGATTTCCCCCTCGGAAAAAAAAAAAAAAAAAAAAAAGGTTAGGTTAGGTTAGGTTAGGTTAGGTTAGGTTAGGTTAGGTTAGGTTAGGTTCCCCCACACGGTGCAGCCTTGTCGTGGCGTGGGGGCTCAGTAGCCCCGGACTAGCCATCTGGGGTGAAGCTAATGCACCGAGGTGGCGTCGCTCCCAGTATCTCTCTCATCAGGAGAGGGGACAGGGGAAGCGACGCAAATCGTAACCCTAGCAACAGTTGTAGCCGCTGTTGCTGGGACCGAGGGCCTTGCCGTCACTGGCAGGTCGCGAGGAGTCAACCTCTATAGAAAATCGGAGGAGAAAACCTCGTTAAAAATCATGGGGTGGGTTGCTCCCGTTTTCCTTTCGAGGTGTAGAGAGGGAACGGGAGCAAGAGGGGAACTCGTAACCCTGGCAGTATTGCACTACCAGGGCCGAGGGTCTTGCCGAGGTGTAGGCTTGACCGCGAGGAGTAAACCTCTATAAAAAATCGGAAGAGGAGTAAACCTTCCGCAAAAATCCGAGGACAAAACCTCGTTAAAAAATCCGTGAGGTGGTGGGCTGCAACCGGCGGGTTGCAGTCTGCTACTCCGCAAGGAGAACCTCGAGGGGGCGGGCGTTTGGAACTTGTGGCCCAAACGTCTGCGGTGCTGAGGAAGCACAAGGAGGAGTGGGGGACTTTAAGTCCCCCGAGATGGGCTGCTTTTTGCAGCAGGTGCGTGGAGTCTGTGGATGTTGCCTACGGTAAAGTTGCCAGGGACTCCACACATGTGTACCATAGGTGGCCACCGTGGGGTTTTAGTCGGTAAGAGTCCGACATACCTTCGTCACCCCGCCGGGTGATGTCGGATCCATGAGAATTTCCCCACGAAAAAAAAAAAAAAAAAAAAAAAAAAGGTTAGGTTAGGTTAGGTTAGGTTCCCCCACACGGTGCAGCCTTGTCGTGGCGTGGGGGCTCAGTAGCCTCGGGCAATCCAGTCCGGGGTGAAGCTAATGTACCGAGAGTCCGCTTCTCTCCTCTGCTTCCAGAGCGAGCAGTAAGCGGACGGGAAGTCGTGGCACATTCTGATGTGCACGGCTTAGCCCCAGCGTTTGCCCACATTGGGCGGCTGGGGCGGGTGTTAGAACCTGGCGTCTGTGTCGCACCGATCGGCCAGGTTCTGTCTTTGTGGGGCGGCAGTGTCTTCATGATACTGCCGGCCAAACCGTAAGCCTACTTCGGTGGGAACGGGGGCTCAGGCCACTGAGGCCCGGGCTGCGAGGAAGAAAACCTCTATAAAAAATTACCCCAATCCCAAGGTCAGCGTGCCGAGGGGATGAATGTCTGGAGGGAGTCCAGTGCCAAGCGCAGGGGTGGGGGGTATAGCTCGATGGTAGGCCGAGGGTAAAGCCTACCAAAACCAAACATGAACCAGGCACTTTTGAATAGAATTACCCAGGTGGGTCCCCGAAAGGGGGAATCCCACCCTTCCGCTTCTGCGGGAGGCGCCCCCACGTATTCTGGGGGGGGCAAAAACTGCCACACCGACGACCATAGCGATCTTATCCATGACCTTGAGTTAAGCGATACAGCCGTTGAGTTTATGAGTGATAGCTCATTCAACTCGGCGGTGGACAGAGACGGTTCCATTTCTGTTACCGATTCTCAAAGGAAGAGGACTTTTACTGGAACTGAGTCGGTTTCATCCGATTCAGATGATGAAACCAATGCTAGGAATGACGGGAAAAGATCCGAACATTTAAGTAAAGCTCCGGCAAAGAGGGGCCGAGGTAGGCCGCCAACTACTGGAGAGTATATTGGCGTAGGGAAAGCAAGAGCTGAGGCCGCTGCAGCCCGCCGACAGTTCATGCGTAAACAGCAGGAATCCTCTGAACAGGAAGATCTTTCTCCGAGAGTAGATCGTTATGCTGCTCGGAAATTTAAAGATCAGACTCCTGTAATCCCTGCGGGGAAAAAGTCTGCTTCCGAGCTGGCGAAAACGGTGGAGGATAAGGCCGCAATAATAATTAAAATTGCAAAGAAATCCGGCAACCTTAAAGGTACCTACGTCAGGGACTTGAAGAACGCGGCAGAAGATATAGTGGCTAACTCTGAGCTTCTGAAGGAATGTTCTTCTTCTAATGAAGTGAGGAAACTACAAGAAGAGTTAACACGACTTCAAGAAGAAAACCTGCGCATAAAAGCGGACAGGGAAAGCCTAGCCGGTCAGCTGGACGTAATGAGGAGAGAAATGGCTGAGATGAGGGCTGAATTCACCATCGCTCGGTCTAATTCTAACCCATCTGTACCAACGACTGATGATCTGGCTCGGTCTATCATGGTCCAAGTAGGGACCAT
Organism: Bedellia somnulentella; assembly: GCA_963576735.1. Taxonomy (NCBI): domain Eukaryota; kingdom Metazoa; phylum Arthropoda; class Insecta; order Lepidoptera; family Bedelliidae; genus Bedellia; species Bedellia somnulentella. The sequence continues at coordinate 20,065,773 of OY755176.1, forward strand.
GATGAATGCCAGACTGGAAGCATTGGAAGGTCGTCTCTTACCAGAGAAACGTCTAAGACCTCCTCTGGCTGCAGACAGAGCACTGAATCCTATTAACGCAGTGACTACGTCACATTCGACTACCGCTTCTGCGTCAAAAGGCTCGAAAGCGACGAATAAAGGCAAAGGCAAGGGCAAAAGTAGCGCTACCCCAGTTGTTCGTGTCCCAGAGCCTCTTTTACCAGTGTCACAGCCAACACCTGGTCCATCTAAACCCTCTGCAGAGGATTCATGGGCAACGGTGGTGCGCCGAGGAAAAAAGGGGCCATCGAGCACCAAAGCACCGGCCAAAGCGACTGCATCAAATAATGCAACCAAAGCGGCCAAAAAACTGCGGGTGCCACGGTCAGCTGCTGTGATAATTCACATTGACGAGACAGCCTCAGAGAGTGGCGTAACCTATAAAAAGGTTATGACGGAAGCTAGACAGAAGCTCAATCTTTCAGGCCTAGGAATCGGGCCCGTGCGGATCAGAACCGCAGTCACGGGTGCTAAAAAGCTTGAAGTAATCGGAGAAGGTTCTTCTGAAAAAGCGGATGTACTGGCTTCCAAACTTAAAGAGTGTTTCGAGTCTGATCTTGTCAAGGTCTACAGACCAACAAAAATGGAGGATATTCGCCTCTTAGGCCTGGATGACTCCGTGACTAAAGAAGAAGTCGCTGCTGCTGTTGCTAGTGCTGGTAGCTGCTCGGTAGCTGACGTAAAAGTGGGCCAAATCAACGAAGGACTAAGAGGTGATTGTTCTGTGCACGTGAGGTGTGCCCTTGTTACGGCAAAGAAACTTCTCCAGTTGAAGAAACTTCAAGTCGGTTGGGGTGAAGCGCGGGTCAAACATCTCCCAAAGAGGGAGATGCGTTGCTACAAGTGCCTTGAACCCGGCCATGTGCGTGCCCAGTGCACTTCTGACATTGATCGCAGCAACCTTTGCTTTCGCTGTGGCTTGCCCGGTCATAAAGTGAGCGAATGCGGTTCAAAGCCAAGTTGCCCAGTTTGCAAAATAGCTAACAAACCGGCAGAGCATGTTGTTGGGGCTAAGTCTTGTTCTGCAAGCAAAAAGAAGCGGCCTAAAATTGGAAAGGCCGGCATCGGATTGAAGGGCATGGTTAATCCAAGGCCCGAGGAGGAACCCATGGTAATTAATTATTAATGGCCCTACGGTTCCTCCAGGCGAATCTTAACCACTGCGCCACTGCTCAAGACCTGTTCTTTCAAAGCATGGCGGAGTGGTTAATAAACATTGGAGTGGTCTCGGAGCCATATTTTGTCCCATCTGGGGTAAATTGGGTGTCGGACCTGAATGGCGTGGCGGCAATAACCGTGAGCCAATCGTCAGGGCTGCTGCTGGAGGAAGTATCTCGCGGCAGGGGTTTCGTTGCGGCGCGGATCGGGGAGATAGTAGTCATCTCAATTTACTTCTCCCCCAACGATTCCTTTGCGAATTTCGAGGTCTTCTTGCAAGAGCTGGAAGCAGCAGCCCTACAACGACGCCCCCGCCAGGTGCTAGTGGCCGGGGATTTCAACGCCAAATCTGTGGCTTGGGGGTCTCCGGCGACTGAACTTTTCGGCGGGGCTGTAGTCGAGTGGGCGACAGCTGCCGGGCTAACTGTTGCCAATATAGGTTCGACACCCACATGCGTGCGGCATAACGGGAGTTCGATCGTCGATCTGACTTTCGCAACTCCCGGTCTCTGGGCCCTAATCAAGGGCTGGAGGGTCATCACTGACGTGGAGACATACTCGGATCACCGCTATATCCGGTTCGAGGTCTCCGCGTCACGTGCAGCCACCTCATCAGGCGGCTTGTCGGCGAATGGGGGACCAAAATGGGCCCTCAGCAGGCTGGACCAAGAAATTATGGCTGAAGCAGCCATTGTCCAGTCCTGGTCAGCGCCGTCTGATACGGCAAACGACATCAGTGCCGAGGTGGACTGGTTTTGTGAGGCCCTCACAGAGATCTGCGACGCGTCCATGCCCCGGGCGGGACCGATGGCTCCGAGGAAACAAGTACACTGGTGGTCCGCCGAAATAGCTCAACTCCGACGAGCTAGTATGGAGGCGGGCCGCCGGTGTAAAAGATATAGAAGAAGGCGACGCCGGATCGAGGCCGAGGAACAAGATGTAGTAAACAGGTACCGTGAGGCGAAAAAAGCCCTGAAGATTGCAGTTCTCAGGGCCAAAATCGCCTCCAAGGTGGAATCGCTGGAGACTCTGAACAACGACCAATGGGGCAGGCCGTACAAAGTGGTGCGGCAACAGCTTCGCCCTTGGGCGCCCCCTCTGACGACGAGTCTCCAGCCCCACGTGGTAGAAGATGTGGTCTCGGCCTTGTTTCCGGCAAGAGCAGCACACATGCCCCCGGTGATGGCTGCGGAGCGGCAGCCCGCGGAGGAAGAACTGCTGGTCCCTGAAGTGACTGAACCGGAGTTGGCGGTGGCGATCAAACGGCTCAAAGCAAAGAAGACGGCTCCGGGACTAGATGGTATCCCGGGGCGAGCCTGGGTGATTGCGTTGGAACCCTTCCTGGAGGAGAGGTTCCGGGGCCTGCTTTCCATGTGCCTGACACAAGGGGTATTCCCAGAGCCTTGGAAGGTGGGCAAACTCGTCCTCCTACGAAAGGAAGGGCGCCCCGCTGACTCCGTCGAACCATCGTCGTTTCGGCCTATCGTCCTGCTCGACGAGGCGGGCAAACTTTTTGAGAGGGTGATATCTGCCCGAATCGTCGAGCACCTCGATGAAATAGGTCCAAACATATCGGACCAGCAGTTTGGATTCCGCCGATGCCGTTCAACGGTACACGCGGTGTTGCGCGTTCGCGCAATAGCGGATGAGGCGGTCGCACAGGGCGAGGTGGTTTTGGCGGTGTCACTGGACATCGCCAACGCCTTTAATACCATGCCCTGGCCCTGTATCAAAGAGGCACTCAAATACCATGTAGTGCCTCCATATATACTGAGGGTCCTCGAGTCGTACCTCTCGGACCGTTCTATCACTTACCCGATTCGGGAGGGGTGGGAAAGCCGCGCTATGTCATGCGGTGTGCCACAGGGGTAAGTCTTAGGGCCGCTCCTGTGGAACATCGGCTACGATTGGGTTCTGCGCGGCGCCAACCTCTGGGGTGTCCAACTCACCTGCTATGCAGACGACACCCTAGTGACGGCTCGAGGGAAAACATACAGGGAGGCCGCCATCCGCGCAACAGCGGGAGTGGCGCACGTTGTGCGCCGCATAAGGCTTCTGGGCCTTGAAGTGGCCCTGAATAAGTCCGAGGCCATGTGGTTTCATGGGCCTCGGAATCGTCCGCCAGTGGGGGAATCCGCCATCGTCGTGGGTGGCGTGAGGATTGCCGTCGAGTCCACTTTGAAATACCTGGGATTAGTGCTCGACGGCCGTTGGACGTTCCGCGCTCACTTCGAGCGTTTGAGGCCCCGGTTAATGGTTGCGGCTGCTGCTCTCAGCAGACTCATGCCGAACCTTGGGGGCCCCAGGAACGCAAGCAGGCAGCTCTATATGGGGGTCGTACGATCAATGGCAATGTACGGCTCCCCAGTTTGGGCGGACGCCCTGAACGGGGCTAATGCGGCGCTTCTTCATGCGCCGCAGCGCCTCATGTCCATCAGGGCGTCAAGGGGATACCGAACGGTATCCCGAGAGGCTGCCTGCCTAATGGCGGGTTCCATGCCATGGGATTTGGACGCGAAAGTCCTCGCGTCCACTTTCCACTGGCGTGAAGATCGGCGGACGCAGGGCCACTGGCCCACGCAACGGGAAACTGCGGCCTACAAGCAGGAGGTCGAGGCTGCTGCCCTCGAGGCATGGGCGCTCAGGCTGGGACAGCCGAGCGCGGGGCACAAGACGGTGGAGGCCATTCTCCCCGTCTTCACGCAGTGGTTGCAGCGAGAGCATGGATCTCTGAGCTTCCGGCTGACACAGGTCCTTTCCGGGCATGGTTGCTTCGGTAAGTACCTGTGGCGGCTGGGCAAAGAGCAGGCTGCTCGTTGCCACCACTGTCTGAATTGCCCCGAAGATTCGGCGAAACACACTCTCGAAGAGTGCCCAGCTTGGGCTGGGGAGAGGGCAGCACTCCGGGCTAGCATTGGCCCGGATCTATCCCTGCCGGCCGTAGTGGCCGCCATGGTGGAGAGCCCCGAAGCGTGGGCGGCGGTGGCCTCTTTCTGTGAACATGTAATGCTTGCGAAAGAGGCCGCCGAAAGAGAAAGGGAGATAGCGGATCCTACAAGACGTGGGACCCGCCGCCGCGGTGCAAGACACTAGTATGCCCGCGGCATTGAATGGTCTTAATCAAGACCAAGGAGCCCCGTGAGCGTTCACCGCCGAAGACGGGGCTCCAAAGGCAGGTGGCACGCAAATCGGTGGCTTTGTGTGTCGACTCAACCTGCCCGCGACGGGCAGGCGCTCAAGTGACTCTGAGCGTCTGCTGCAAAGAGACAGAAAGAAAAGGGGTTAACAAAAGTCCCCCTGAGTAGTGATGCCTTGCGGCGTCAGGTGCGTAGGGTCTGTGGTACGTATTGCCAATGGTCTAGAAAGCCCACGGACCCTACAATAAGGCACCAGTGAAGAGTCACCGTGGGGTTTTAGTCGGTAGAAGTCCGACATACCTTCGTCACTCCACCGGGTGGCGTCGGATCCATGAGGATTTCCCCACGAAAAAAAAAAAAAAAAAAAAAAAAAAAAAGGTTAGGTTAGGTTAGGTTAGGTTCCCCCACACGGTACAGCCTTGTCGTGGCGTGGGGGCTCAGTAGCCTCGGGCAATCCAGTCCGGGGTGAAGCTAATGTACCGAGAGTCCGCTTCTCTCCTCTGCTTCCAGAGCGAGCAGTAAGCGGACGGGAAGTCGTGGCCCATTCTGATGTGCGCGGCTTAGCCCCAGCGTTTGTCCACATTGGGCGGCTGGGGCGGGTGTTAGAACCTGGCGTCTGTGTCGCATCGGTCGGCCAGGTTCTGTCTTTGTGGGGCGGCAGTGTCTTCATGATACTGCCGGCCAACCCGTAAGCCTACTTCGGTGGGAACGGGGGCTCAGGCCACTGAGTTCTGGGCTGCGAGGAAGAAAACCTCTATAAAAAATTACCCCAATCCCAAGGTCAGCGTGCCGAGGGGATGAGTGTCTGGAGGGTGTCCAGTGCCTAGCGCAGAGGAAAGTAGGAGTAAGCTCGATGGTAGGCCGAGGGTAAAATTGCCTACCAAAAAATGAATGATGAGTGCTAACAGAAAGTTATTACCCCAGGAGGGTACCGTCGGCTCAGCCGGCGGAGAATCCCTCCCTACATCTTTTGATGTAGGCCGTCCCTTGTATTCTGGGGGGGACAACACCCATCTTTTGCCAAACAAAACAAATGACCTATGCGAACGATTATCGGACTCTGATATCACTGATGAAAATATGAGTGTGAGCTCATATATTACTGTGGATGGTGAAAACCGGCTGTGGGACCTACACAGAAAGCGACGTGCTGGCAGTGGTTTAAGTGCCTCAGATTCAGACGGAAGTGCTGAGGCTACCTTGGAACCCATAGCTAATCCAAAAAGAGGGCGTGGCAGGCCACCAACTACTGGTGAGTATATTGGCGTTGGGAAAGCGAGAGCCGAGGCTGCTGCAGCTCGCCGAAAATTCATGCGGCAAGAGGAGAGTACCTCAGAGCAGGAAGATCCCACTCATCGAGTGGATCGATATGCCGCGCGATCAGCTAAATCCCAGGCTTCCGTCATCCCTGTTGGGAAAAAATCTGCTGCTGAGTTAGCTAAAACGGTGGAAGATAAGGCCGCCATCATACTCAAAATCGCGAAGAAATCTGGTAACCTTAAAGGTACCTATGTCAGAGATCTGAAACAAGCGGCAGAGGATATAGTAGCCAATTCTGAGCTCTTAAAAGAATGTTCTTCTTCGGGTGAAGTGAAGAAGCTGCAAGAAGATCTAACTAGGCTTCAAGAAGAGAACCAACGTATAAGAGCGGACAGGGAAAACCTAGCTGGTCAGTTAGACATCATGAGGAGGGAAATGGCTGAGATGAGGGCTGAGTTTAACATGGCTCGGTCCAATTCAAACCCAGCCGTACCAACAACCGATGATCTGGCTCGGTCTATCATGGTCCAAGTAGGGACCATGCTGAATGCCAGACTAGAAGCGTTAGAAGGTCGTCTCTTACCGGAGAAACGACTAAGACCTCCGCTGGCTGCTGACAGACTACAAAACAAATCAAACACAGTCAGCAAACCGCAGCTGGAAACTGCTGCCGCTGCAAAAGGTGCAGATGCTAGTCGAGTAAGCCAGGGTAAGGGTAAGGGCAGGGGGAAAAAATCTAAACCAGCAGCGCTCAATACTGCTAGCGTTACCTCAGCTGTCCGTGTCCCGGAGCCTCCTTTACTAGCGACACAGCCAACCCCTGGACCCTCCAAACCCGCGGAAGAGGATTCATGGGCAACGGTGGTGCGCCGGGGAAAAAAGAAGTCGCCAAACACCAATGCAACAGTGAAAGCGACTGCATTGAGTAAAGCGACAAAAGCGGTCAAAAAACTGCGAGTGCCTCGCTCTGCAGCGGTGATTGTCCACCTCGATGAGTCAGCCTCAGATAGTGGTATCTATTTATTTATTTATTTATTTATTTATTTATTTGGAAGACTTACAGCTAAATAATAACAATATAAGTAACAGTACATAACATCGATGCCAATTAAAAGTCTTCACCAGTAGTTTATATAAACGAAAAAATATAATAATTGCGCTTGATTTGCAACCATTATAGTGCCTATTCTAAAACAAAAACGTATTTATATGTATGTTGTTAACAAGTACAAAGAAATATGTATATAAATAATAACTTTTTTTTAACTACGACATAATATATAAAACTCTATTGAGAGCTTTCTTTTGAGAAAAACAAAATAGTGAGTAAACGCTTAACCGTTGAAGTGCTGGTGTTGAAAATATCAATGTCATTATGAACCAAATTGTATTCACGACAAGCGCGTATCAAAAATGAATTTTGCCTATATCTCGTCTTTGCCGGGGCTACATGCACCATGGACCGCTGACGCAGTGCTAGCTGGTTGGTGCGGAGACATATGTGTTGCAGTAGCTCCGGACAGTCGGTTGACCCGTTTGCCACTTTGACAAGGCAACATATATCCGATATGTTACGCCTTATTTCAAGCGGAACAAAATGATAAATTTCACACCGTTCGGCATAACTTGATATAAACTGTTTACTTTTAAAATCAAGATACCTAAGAAACTTCCTCTGAATCGCTTCTATTCTTAATTTATATATTTGGTACTGGGGATTCCACACGGGCGACGCATATTCTAAGTGACTGCGAACATAGGCGCAATAAAGAACTTTAATGGCTTTAATACCTCGAAAATCCGACGCAGTTCTCATAATAAACCCAAGTGCTTTGGTGGCTTTTTTAACTATATGGTCAAAATGTTTGTCAAATATTAACTGGCTGTCAAATATTACTCCTAAGTCTCGCATTGAGTCAACTTTCGTAATTACTTTATTACCAAACGAAAAATCTAAATTCTGTTTTAACTTTTTCCTAGTGAAAGTAACATGGTAACATTTAGAGACATTAAGATCTAGCCTTTTTAGGTAACAATAATTTTGAAAGCGATCCAAATCATTCTGTAAGTCGTTTACATCCTCATTATTATTAATATATTTAAGAATTTTCATGTCATCAGCAAATAGTAATATTTTAGTGTTAGGAAAACATTTAATTTTTATATCATTTATAAATAAAATAAACAGAATTGGCCCAAGTAATGACCCTTGGGGCACACCGGAAGGTACATTGGCCCAGCTTGACATGAAACCCAGCAGAGCAACAGCTTGACTTCTGTTCGATATATAAGACACAAACCATCTCAACAGATCACCGTGAATGCCAGCATCGGCGAGGCTTTGTATTAGGAGAGGGTGAAAAATTCGGTCAAAGCATTTTTGGTAATCGGTGTAAATAACCTCCACCTGAACCCCATTGTCCATGCCCTCACTAATAAAATTCGCCGCCAACAGTAGGTTTGTTGTTGTTGAACGCTTTCTCAAAAAACCGTGTTGATCTTCACTAAAACCTCCATGAAGTGATGAATATAATTGATCAAACACAATCTTTTCGAGTGTTTTAGCAAAGAGACAAAGTTTGGATATTGGTCTATAATTCTCTATATCTTTTTTATCGCCCTTTTTGTGAATGGGTGTTATAAAACTGCTCTTCCATATTTTGGGTACATAGTTATCACTAAATGAGCGTCACCTATAAAAAGGTGATGACTGAAGCTAGGGAGAAGCTTAATCTTTCTGGTCTCGGAATAGGGTCAGTGCGGATTAGAACTGCCATCACGGGTGCCCGCAAGATTGAAGTCTCTGGGGAAGGATCGTCAGAAAAAGCTGACATCCTGGCTTCAAAACTGAGGGAATGCTTTGATTCTGAATTGATCAAAGTGTACAGGCCAACTAAGCTGGAGGACATTCGCCTTGTGGACTTAGACGACTCAGTCTCTCAAGAGGAAATTGCTGCTGCTGTTGCCCTTAATGGTGGTTGCTCGTCGGCTGACGTAAAAATAGGGCAAATTAATGAAGGAATGAGAGGTGCATGTTCCGCTCATGTGCGATGCTCAGTTGCTGTAGCAAAAAAGCTATTGCAGCTGAAAAAAATCCAAGTTGGTTGGGGCGTAGCCCGGGTTCAGCATCTTCCAAAGAGAGCACTACGGTGCTACAAATGCCTTGAGCCCGGTCATGTGCGTGCACAGTGCACTTCGACTGTCGATCGCAGCAATCTTTGTTTCCGCTGCGGTTCGCCCAATCATAGAGTGAGTGAATGTGCCTCAAAGCCTAACTGCCCGGTATGCAAAGCAGCAGAAAAACCGGCAGAGCACATTACTGGGGCTAAGTCTTGCTTTGCGAGTAAAACGAAGCGGCCTAAATCAGGAAAGGATATTGGATATAAGGGCACGGTTAATCCAAGGCCCGCGGAGGAACCCATGGTAATTAATTAATAATGGCCCTACGGTTCCTCCAGGCGAATCTTAACCACTGCGCCACTGCTCAAGACCTGTTCTTTCAAAGCATGGCGGAGTGGTTAATAAACATTGGAGTGGTCTCGGAGCCATATTTTGTCCCAACTGGGGCGAATTGGGTGTCGGACATAGACGGCGTTGCCGCGATCGTGGTTAGCAGAGCCTCAGGACTGCTGCTAGAAGAGGTGCATCGAGGTCGGGGATTCGTCTCAGCGCGTATTGGGGACATCGTAGTCATATCGGTGTACTTTTCCCCAAACGCCTCATTCTCCGACTTCGAGGTGTTTTTGGAAAATTTGGAAGCAGCAGTCTTGCAACGGCGCCCCTGCCAGGTGCTAGTGGCCGGGGATTTCAACGCCAAATCTGTGGCTTGGGGGTCTCCGGCGACTGAACTTTTCGGCGGGGCGGTAGTTGAGTGGGCGACAGCTGCCGGGCTAACTGTTGCCAATATAGGTTCGACACCCACATGCGTGCGGCATAACGGGAGTTCGATCGTTGATCTGACTTTCGCAACTCCCGGTCTCTGGGCCCTAATCAAGGGCTGGAGGGTCATCACTGACGTGGAGACATACTCGGATCACCGTTATATCCGGTTTGAGGTCTCTGCGTCACGTGCAGCCACCTCATCAGGCGGCTCATCGGCGAATGGGGGACCAAGATGGGCCCTCAGCAGGCTGGACCAAGAACTGATGGCTGAAGCAGCCATTGTCCAGTCCTGGTCAGCGCCGCCTGATGCGGCCAACGACATCAGTGCCGAGGTGGACTGGTTTCGTGGGGCCCTCACAGAGATTTGCGACGCGTCCATGCCCCGGGCGGGACCGATGGCTCCGAGGAAACAAGTACACTGGTGGTCCGCCGAAATAGCTCAACTCCGACGAGCTAGTATGGAGGCGGGCCGCCGGTGTAAACGTTACAGAAGAAGGCGACGCCGGATCGAGGCCGAGGAACAAGACATAGTAAACCGGTACCGCGAGGCGAAAACAGCCCTGAAGATTGCAGTTCTCAGGGCCAAAATCGCCTCCAAGGTGGAATCGCTGGAGACTCTGAACAATGACCCATGGGGCAGGCCGTACAAAGCGGTGCGGCAGCAGCTTCGCCCTTGGGCGCCCCCTCTGACGACGAGTCTCCAGCCCCACGTAGTGGAAGATGTGGTCTCGGCCTTGTTTCCGGCAAGGGCAGCCCATGTGCCCCCAGTGATGGCTGCAGAGCGGCAGCCCGAGGAGGAAGAACTGCTGGTCCCAGAAGTGACTGAACCGGAGTTGGCGGTGGCAATAAAGCGACTCAAGGCGAAGAAGACAGCCCCGGGACTAGACGGCATCCCGGGGCGAGCCTGGGTCGTCGCGCTGGAACCCTTCCTGGAGGAGAAGTTTCGGGGCCTGCTTTCCCTGTGCCTGGCACAAGGGGTATTCCCAGAGCCTTGGAGGGTGGGCAAACTCGTCCTCCTACGAAAGGAAGGGCGCCCCGCCGACTCCGTCGAGCCATCGTCGTTTCGGCCCATCGTGCTGCTCGACGAGGCGGGCAAACTTTTCGAGAGGGTGATCTCTGCCCGAATCGTCGAGCACCTCGATGAAGTAGGTCCAAACATATCGGACCAGCAGTTTGGATTCCGCCGATGCCGCTCAACGGTACACGCGGTGTTGCGCGTTCGCGCAATTGCGGATGAGGCGGTCGCACAGGGCGAAGTGGTTTTGGCGGTGTCACTGGACATCGCCAACGCTTTCAACACCATGCCCTGGCCCTGTATTAAAGAGGCACTCAAGTATCATGTAGTGCCTCCATACATATTGAGGGTCCTCGAGTCGTACCTCTCGAACCGCTCTATCACCTATCCGGTTCGGGAGGGTTGGGAAAGCCGCGCTATGTCATGCGGTGTGCCACAGGGGTCAGTCTTAGGGCCGCTCCTGTGGAACATCGGCTACGATTGGGTCCTGCGCGGCGCCAACCTCTGGGGTGTCCAGCTCACCTGCTATGCAGACGACACCCTAGTGACGGCTCGAGGGAAAACATACAGGGAGGCCGCCATCCGCGCAACAGCGGGAGTGGCGCACGTTGTGCGCCGCATAAGGCTTCTGGGCCTTGAAGTGGCCCTGAATAAGTCCGAGGCCATGTGGTTTCATGGGCCTCGGAATCGTCCGCCAGTGGGGGAATCCGCCATCGTCGTGGGCGGCGTGAGGATTGCCGTCGAGTCCACTTTGAAATACCTGGGATTAGTGCTCGACGGCCGTTGGACGTTCCGCGCTCACTTCGAGCGTTTGGGGCCCCGGCTAATGGTTGCGGCCGCTGCTCTTAGCAGACTCATGCCGAACCTTGGGGGCCCCAGGAACGCAAGCAGGCAGCTCTATATGGGGGTCGTACGATCGATGGCAATGTACGGCTCCCCAGTTTGGGCAGACGCCCTGAACGGGGCTAATGCGGCGCTTCTTCATGCGCCGCAGCGCCTCATGTCCATCAGGGCGTCAAGGGGATACCGTACGGTATCCCGAGAGGCTGCCTGTCTATTGGCGGGTTCCATGCCATGGGATTTGGACGCGAAAGTCCTCGCGTCCACTTTCCACTGGCGCGAAGATCGGCGGATGCAGGGCCACTGGCCCACGCAACGGGAGACTGCGGCCTACAAGCAGGAGGTCGAGGCTGCTGCCCTCGAGGCATGGGCGCTCAGGCTGGGACAGCCGAGCGCGGGGCACAAGACGGTGGAGGCCATTCTCCCCGTCTTCACGCAGTGGTTGCAGCGAGAGCATGGATCTCTGAGCTTCCGGCTGACACAGGTCCTTTCCGGGCATGGTTGCTTCGGTAAGTACCTGTGGCGGCTGGGCAAAGAGCAGGCTGCTCGTTGCCACCACTGTCTGAATTGCCCCGAAGATTCGGCGAAACACACTCTCGAAGAGTGCCCAGCTTGGGCTGGGGAGAGGGCAGCACTCCGGGCTAGCATTGGCCCGGATCTATCCCTGCCGGCCGTAGTGGCCGCCATGGTGGAGAGCCCCGAAGCGTGGGCGGCGGTGGCCTCTTTCTGTGAACATGTAATGCTTGCGAAAGAGGCCGCCGAAAGAGAAAGGGAGATAGCGGATCCTACAAGACGTGGGACCCGCCGCCGCGGTGCAAGACACTAGTATGCCCGCGGCATGGAATGGTCTTAATCAAGACCAAGGAGCCCCGTGAGCGTTCACCGCCAAAGACGGGGCTCCGAGGGCAGGGGGCACGCAAATCGGTGGCTTTGTGTGTCGACTCAACTTGCCCGCGATGGGCAGGCGCTCAAGTGACTCTGAGCGTCTGCTGCAAAAAGACAGGAAGAAAAGGGGGCTAACAGAAGTCCCCCTGAGAAGTGATGCCTTGCGGCGTTAGGTGCGTAGGGTCTGTGGTACGTATTGCCAATGGTCTAGAAAGCCCACGGACCCTACAATAAGGCACCAGTGAAGAGTCACCGTGGGGTTTTAGTCGGTAGGAGTCCGACATACCTTCGTCACTCCACCGGGTGGCGTCGGATCCATGAGGATTTCCCCACGAAAAAAAAAAAAAAAAAAAAAAGGTTAGGTTAGGTTAGGTTAGGTTAGGTTAGGTTAGGTTAGGTTAGGTTAGGTTAGGTTAGGTTAGGTTAGGTTAGGTTAGGTTAGGTTCCCCCACACGGTGCAGCCTTGTCGTGGCGTGGGGGCTCAGTAGCCCCGGACTAGCCACCCGGGGTGAAGCTAATGCACCGAGGTGGCGTCGCTCCCAGTATCCCTCTTATTAGGAGAGGGGACAGGGGAAGCGACGCAGATCGTAACCCCAGCAACAGTTGTAGCCGCTGTTGCTGGGACCGAGGGCCTTGCCGTCACCGGCAGGTCGCGAGGAGTCAACCTCTATAAAAAATCGGAGGAGAAAACCTCGTTAAAAATCATGGGGTGGGTTGCTCCCGTTTTCCTTTCGAGGTGTAGAGAGGGAACGGGAGCAAGAGGGGAACTCGTAACCCTGGCAGTATTGCACTACCAGGGCCGAGGGTCTTGCCGTGGTGTAGGCTTGACCGCGAGGAGTAAACCTCTATAAAAAATCGGAAGAGGAGTAAACCTTCCGCAAAAATCCGAGGACAAAACCTCGTTAAAAAATCCGTGAGGTGGTGGGCTGCGACCGGCGGGTTGCAGTCTGCTACTCCGCAAGGAGAACCTCGAGGGGGCGGGCGTTTGGAACGTGTGGCCCAAGCGTCTGCGGTGCTGAGGAAGCACAAGGGGCAGTGGGGGACTTCAAGTCCCCCGAGATGGACGCCGAGAGGCGTGGTGCGCGGGATTGGAGGTAGACTGCCACGGGCGTTCCCACCAATCCCGCATCAAAGCACCGAAGAAGGCCACCGTGGGGTTTTAGTCGGTAAGAGTCCGACATACCTTCGTCACCCCGCCGGGTGACGTCGGATCCATGAGGATTTCCCCACGACAAAAAAAAAGGTTAGGTTAGGTTAGGTTAGGTTAGGTTAGGTTAGGTTAGGTTAGGTTAGGTTAGGTTAGGTTAGGTTCCCCCACATGGTACAGCCTTGTCGTGGCGTGGGGGCTCAGTAGCCTCGGGCAATCCAGCCCGGGGTGAAGCTAATGTACCGAGAGCCCGCTTCTCTCCTCTGCTTCCAGAGCGAGCAGTAAGTGGCCGGGAAGTCGTGGCACATTCTGATGTGCACGGCTTAGCCCCAGCGTTTGTCCACATTGGGCGGCTGGGGCGGGTGTTAGAACCTGGCGTCTGTGTCGCATCGGTCGGCCAGGTTCTGTCTTTGTGGGGCGGCAGTGTCTTCAAGATACTGCCGGCCAACCCGTAAGCCTACTTCGGTGGGAACGGGGGCTCAGGCCACTGAGGTCTGGGCTGCGAGGAAGAAAACCTCTATAAAAAATTACCCTAATCCCAAGGTCGGCGTGCCGAGGGGATGAATGTCTGGAGGGGGTCCAGTGCCTAGCGCAGGGGAAGGGGGGTTTAGCTCGATGGTAGGCCGAGGGTAAAACCGCCTACCAATACTTAAAATGGATAAATCGGCAAGTTTTAAAAAGTATACCCAGGTGGGTCCCCGAAAGGGGGAATCCCACCCTTCCGTTTCGGCGGAAGGCAGCCCCACGTACTCTGGGGGGGGCAAAAACTGCCTCGCAGGCTCTTCTTCTAAGAGTCTGCGTCACAACAACGACCACGGCTTTGATATAACGGATACCGAGAATGCGAACAATTTGGACTTTCCCTATATGGGAAGCATAGAGGATGTTGACCAGGCCTCTGGAACTGACTTGGGCGGTGTTGAGTCTGATGAATACTACAACACGCCGGCGACAGGACAGAGTACGCGGTGTAACTCTGAGTGCAGAAAGCGGACATGGGATGGTGACGATTCATGCCCATCAGATTCTGACACAAGCAGAGACGTCGTGACCAGTAATACTCCCTCAAAACGAGGAAGAGGGCGACCACCAACAACGGGGAAATTTATCGGAGTTGGACGAGCTAGAGCTGAGCTAGCAGCTGCGAAGCGTGAAGAATTCCTGCTTCAGAAACAAAAGGAAAAAGAGGATATTTCCAATAAAATGGAAAATATTAATAAGAGAAAGGAAAGAACCCGGACAAAAAATGTCATTGATGCGACACCAGCTGGGGATAAAATCGCTGCTGACCTAGCTAAAATAGTTAAAAGAGAAATAGACATAATCCTTGGTGTGGCAAATAGGTCAAGGAATCTAAAGGGTACATTTGTAAGGGATCTTCAAAATGCTGCTCAATCAATCAGCGATGCATCTGAGGCTCTTTTAGGAAGAACTTCTTCCGAAGAAGTTAAAAAGCTTCAAGAAGATAATTCTAGACTTCGAGAAGAACTCAAAAATATCAGAGAATTTCACGACCAGGAACAAGCTTCTCTACGCTCCGAACTGGTTGCTCTAAGAGATGAAATTAGGGGCAAACGTACAAACCCTGAGCCCTTAGGGAGTGAGGATTTTATTCGTTCTGTCATGGTACAGGTTGGTACTATGATGAACGCTCGGCTTGAGGCATTAGAGGAACGTCTTCTCCCGAGAAAAAATATACGCCCGCCACTGGCAGCGGACAAAAGGTCTGCCAATATGCAAAATCCTGCAGCTAAACCTACACTAGCAAGGAAAGCTGTTGCTACAGTGGAGGCTACCACAGGAAAGGGTAAAGGCAAAGGGAAGGGGAAAAGCAGTGGGAAAACCGCCACCATCCAAACTATTCAAGCTCCTTTCTCCCAACCTACACCGAAAAGTGTTGGCAAATCAGGTTCTACACCACAACCGATCGCTAGCACTTCCGCTGAAACTCAAGTTGAGTCATGGGCCACAGTCGTACGCCGTGGCAAAAAGACGAAAGGTGTCAAGACGACTCAAGCAGCACCTCAACCAAAAACCAAAGTGATAGCTGTCAAAAAGTTGCGCACCCCTCGAACGGCAGCAGTTGTAATCACGCTAGAGCAGAGTGCAAAGGAAAAAGGTGTCACATACAAAACGGTGATGACTGAGGCTAGAGAAAAGCTCGATTTGCCAAACCTCGGAATCGAAGGAGTTCGAATGAGAACTGGAATCACTGGTGCTAGGAAAATAGAACTACCAGCTTCTCAAACGGACAAGGCGGACGCATTAGCCAAAAAGCTTCGTGAAATATTCCCAGAGAATATTGCTCGGATCTCTCGGCCTATGAAATGTGCCGAATTGCGCATAACGGGATTGGATGACTCCGTTACTCCCGTAGAAGTGGCAGATGCAGTTGGCAGAGACGGAGGGTGCTCGGCAACCGATGTCTCTGTTGGAAATATTGTAGAGGCCCCGCGAGCTCTAGGATCTGTTTGGGTTCGCTGTCCTGTAGAGGCAGCCAAAAAATTGACCAAATCAAAATCAATTTTAGTAGGGTGGTCTCAGGCACGTGTTCATCTTCTTCCCCAGCGGGAACTCAGATGTTACAAATGCCTCCTGGTTGGACATGTTGGGGTGAACTGCACATCTGACACCGACCGTAGCAACACATGTTTCCGCTGCGGCCAACAGGGGCATAAAGCCAACACATGTCGTAGCCAGCCATCGTGCTTGGTTTGTAAGGACAGCGCTAGATCAGCTGACCACAGAATAGGAGCTAAATCCTGCCTTGCCACTAAAAAAGGCAGTCGAAAAGCCAAGCAGAGTGAGAACGTTTCAAATAAAGCTCACCAATCTGCGTCCACCACACGGCAACCTATTGTTTTAGTGGAGCGAATGGAAGAAGGGGAACCCATAGCCGTCGCTGATTGATGGCTATGAGGTTACTTCAGGTGAACCTCAACCACTGCGCCACTGCTCAGGATCTGTTTTTCCAGAGTATGGCGGAGTGGTTGATACAAATAGGGGTGGTCTCGGAGCCATATTTTGTTCCTACGGGGGTAAATTGGGTGTCGGACCTAAATGGAGTGGCGGCTATAACCGTCAGCAGCTCGTCGGGACTGCTGTTGGAGGAGGTGACTCGGGGCCGGGGTTTCGTCGCGGCTCGTGTGGGGGAGATTGTTGTCTTCTCAATCTATTTCTCCCCAAACGAGCCGCTCTCCGTCTTCGAAGAGTTCCTTGAGGAGCTGGAAGCAGCAGTCCTGCAACGTCGCCCACGCCAAGTATTGGTCGCTGGAGACTTCAATGCCAAATCCGTGGCATGGGGTTCTCCGGCGACAGAAGCTTTCGGTGAGGCGGTAATGGAATGGGCGACGGCCACGGGAGTGTCCGTGGCCAACAGAGGTTCGACACCTACATGCGTTCGGCATAACGGGAGTTCGATTGTCGACTTGACCTTCGCAACTCCCGGTCTCTGGGCCCTAATCAGGGGCTGGAGGGTAGTCACGGACGTGGAGTCATACTCGGATCACCGATACATCCGGTTCGACATCTCCACGTCCCAACCGGCCACCGTGTCAGGTGGACCTTCGGCAAATGGGGGACCAAGATGGGCCCTCAAAAAACTGGACAAAGAGCTGATGGAGGAAGCGGCTATTGTCCAGTCCTGGATGTCGGCACCGCCTGATACTGCCGATAACATCAGTGCCGAGGTGAGCTGGTTTCGTGAAGCCCTCACAGAGATATGCGACGCATCGATGCCCCGCGTGGGACCAATGGTTCCGAGACGCCAAGTGCACTGGTGGTCCGCCGATATTGCTCGCCTTCGTCAAGCGAGCATCGTGGCGCGCCGCCGGTGCAAAAGACAGCGAAGAAGAAGACCTCGGGACGAGGCCGAGGAAAACCGCCGCGTGGAGGTATTCCGCGAAGCGAGAAAGGCCCTGAAGATTGCCATAATCAGGGCCAAAGAAGCTTCAAGGAGGGAAGTGCAGGAGGCTTTAGATAATGACCCATGGGGGCGCCCCTACAGGGTGGCTCGGCAAAAGCTGCGCCCCTGGGCGCCTCCGCTCACAATAAGCCTCCAGACCCACGTGGTGGAAGACGTGGTCTCGGCCTTGTTCCCGGCCAGGGGGGCGCTTCAGCCCCCCGTGATGTCTGAAGAGCGACAGCCCTCGGGGGACGATCTCATGGTCCCCGAGGTAACCGAACCAGAGTTGGCGGTGGCCATAGAGCGCCTCAAAAGGAAGAAAACGGCCCCGGGACTGGATGGGATTCCGGGGCAGGCATGGGTAGTGGCGCTCAAGCCCTTCCTGCAGGAGAGATTTCGGGGCCTAGTCACCACGTGCCTGGAACAAGGTATTTTTCCAGAGCCGTGGAAGACGGGCAAACTCGTTTTGTTGCGGAAGGAAGGGCGCCCCGCCGACTCTGTAGAACCCTCCTCTTTTCGACCAATTGTGTTGCTCGACGAGGCGGGCAAACTGATGGAGAGAGTGGTTTCTGCCCGAATCGTCGGGCACCTGGAGGGAGCTGGTCCGAATCTTTCGGATCAGCAGTTCGGTTTCCGGCGCTGTCGCTCGACTGTGCATGCGGTTCTGCGGGTCCGCTCAATAGCGGACGAGGCGGTCTCCCAGGGCGAGGTGGTGTTGGCGGTATCGCTCGATATAAAAAACGCCTTCAACACCATGCCCTGGTCTTGCATTGTGGAGGCACTTAAATATCACAACGTGCCTCCCTACTTAATGAGGATACTCGAGTCGTACCTCTCGGACCGGTTCATCACATACCCGGTTCGGGAGGGGTGGGGTCGCCGCGAAATGTCTTGCGGTGTTCCACAGGGTTCAGTCTTGGGCCCACTCCTGTGGAACATCGGTTACGACTGGGTCTTACGCGGCGCCAACCTCTGGGGTGTCCAACTTACCTGTTACGCAGATGACACCCTAGTGACGGCTCGAGGCAAGACTTACAGAGAGGCCGCCATACGCGGAACTGCGGGAGTGGCGCACGTGGTGCGTAGGATTAGGTTGTTGGGTCTTGAAGTGGCCCTGAATAAGTCCGAGGCCATGTGGTTCCATGGCGCTCGGAATCGTCCGCCGGTCGGTGAATCCGCCATCGTTGTGGGTGGCGTGAGGATTGCCGTCGAGTCTACGCTGAATTACCTCGGTCTATTACTCGACGGCCGTTGGACGTTCCGCGCTCACTTCGAGCGTTTGGGGCCCCGGTTGATGGTTGCGGCAGCTGCGCTTTGCAGACTTCTGCCCAACCTTGGGGGCCCCAGGAGCGCGTGCAGGCAGCTCTACATGGGGGTCGTACGGTCCATGGCCATGTACGGCTCCCCAGTATGGGCGGACGCCCTGCAGGGGTCAAACGCGGCGCTACTTCACGCGCCGCAGCGACTGATGGCTGCCAGGGCGTCAAGAGGCTACCGGACGGTGTCTCGAGAGGCTGCCTGCCTAATGGCGGGTTCAATGCCGTGGGAGTTGGATGCAAAAGTACTTGCTTCAACCTTCCACTGGCGGGAACAACGGCGGACGCAGGGCCACTGGCCCACGGATCGGGAAACAGCGGCCTACAAGCAGCAAGAAGAGGCCGCTGCCCTCGACGCTTGGGCACTGAGGCTGGGTCAGCCTAGTGCGGGGCACAAGACGGTGGAAGCCATCCTCCCCGTCTTTACGCAGTGGTTGCAACGGGAGCACGGAGCTCTGAGCTTCCGGCTGACACAGGTCCTTTCCGGGCATGGATGCTTTGGTAAGTACCTGTGGCGGCTGGGCAAAGAGCAGGCTGCTCGGTGCCACCACTGTGTAAATTGCCCCGAAGACACAGCGAAGCACACACTTGTGGAGTGCCCAGCGTGGGATCTGGAGAGGGCAACACTCCGGGCGGCTATCGGCCCGGATCTCTCTCTGCCAGCCGTTGTTGCGGCAATGGTGGAGAGACCCGATGCGTGGGCTGCGGCGGCCTCCTTTTGCGAACGAGTCATGCTTGCAAAGGAGGCCGCCGAACGAGAGAGAGAGTTGGCGGACCCCACTGGAAGGGGCCGTCGTCGCCGCGGTGCTAGGAACCCTTGATGCACCGCGGCCTTTGTAGGGTCTTCTAAGACCACGGAGCCCCCATAGCGTGCGTCGCCGAAAGGGGGGCTCCATGGGCAGGAGGCGCGCAAAGGGGGATATTTGCGCGCTACCAAACCCTGCCTGAGATGAAGCGGACGCTCAGGTGGCCCTGAGCGCCCGCTACAAATAAGAAGTGATAACAAGGGGGGGTGCACTGAACACCCTCCTGAGAAGGTACGCCATGCGGCGTAGGTGCAAGGGGTCCGAGGAATATTACCTCCGGTGAAGTCTTCAAGGACCCCTAACACAGGTATGCACCGAGAAGGGCCACCGTGGGGTTTTAGTCAGTATGAGTCTGACATATCCCCGTCGCAACCCCCATGCGGCGGGGAATCCATGAGGATTTCCCCACGAAAAAAAAAAAAAAAAAAAAAAAAAAAAAAAAAAAAAAAAGGTTAGGTTAGGTTAGGTTAGGTTAGGTTAGGTTAGGTTAGGTTAGGTTAGGTTAGGTCCCCCCCACACGGTGCAGCCTTGTCGTGGCGTGGGGGCTCAGTAGCCCCGGGCAATCCAGTCCGGGGTGAAGCCAATGGCATCGAGGTGGGTCCGCTTCTCTCCTCTGCTTCCAGAGGTAGCAGTAAGTGGACGAGAAGTCATTGCACTTCATGTGCTTGGCTTATCGAGTAGTCTTTCCCGCATCGGGTTAATTTAGTGGAGTGTAGCCCCGGCGTCTGTCTCACATTGAGCGGCCTGGTGGTTAGGGGGCGGCAGTTTCTTTACGTCACTGTCGGCCAACCCGTAAACTTACTTGTAAGAACGGGGGCTCAGGCCACTGAGGTCTGAGCCGCGAGGAAGAAAACCTCTATAAAAAATTACCCTAATCCCAAGGTCAGCGTGCCGAGGGGATGAATGGCTGGGAGGAACCCAGTGCCAAGCGCGGGGGGAGGGTATGCTCGATGGTAGGCCGAGGGTAAAATTGCCTACCAAAAAAATTATGATGAGTGAAAATATACAGTTTTTACCCCAGGAGGGTACCACCGGCCCCGTCGGTGGAGAATCCCTCCCTGTATCTTCGGATGCAGGCAGCCCCTCGTATTCTGGGGGGGGCAACACCCATCTCTCGGGAGGTCGAATTGACCTCCAAAACGACAACTTTGGCTTGATTATGGACTCTGATACTGAAGGGAACGTAAGTGATTCGTCCCTCGTTACGGCGGGAAGTTCCAATAGTTTATTGGAACTGCAGAGGAAACGACCTGCTACAAGCGGGTTGAGTACCTCCGATTCGGATGGAAGCGTTCGGACTGCTGCTTCTAGCAGCAAGGCGCCTTCAAAAAGAGGCCGCGGAAGACCACCCTCGACGGGTCAATATGTTGGGGTTGGTAAAGCAAGGGCTGAAGCTGCAGCTATGAGGAAGCAATTCCTAAGAGATGAGCTTAAAAACAGCGAGCAGGAAGACCTGTCAAAGAAAGTGGACAGGTATGTATCTAAGAGGGTAACTCTTAGATCATCGCCTACTCCCAGGGAGGTTAAATCTGCGGCGGATCTTGCTCAAATTGTGAAGGAAGGTGCAACAATTGTTCTTGAGGTTGCCAGGAGGTCAGGCAACCTTAAAGGAACATTTGTGAGGGCATTAAAAGACGCAGCGGAGGATATCACCGAATTCACCGAGCGGCTTCGAGAATGCTCATCCTCGTCGGAAGTGGTTTCTTTACAGGAGGAGATAACCCGCTTGAGAGACCTAAATACTAAGGCGCTTGAGGAAAAAGCGAACCTGGCAAACCAGCTCGACTGTCTGCGCCGGGAGCTCGCTGAACTCAAGGCTGAAGTGATGAGTGCTCGTTCTTCTCCTGGTGTAGTCGCCCCGAACAGTGACGACCTGGCGCGCTCCATCATGATCCAGGTGGGATCGATGATTAACGCTAGGTTTGAGGGCCTTGAGGAACGACTTCTGCCAGCTCAACGTGTTCGTCCACCCCTTGCCGCAGATGCTGCAAAGAAAGTTCCTGCAAAACCTTCTGCCGCAAGTGAGGAACCAGCACAGGCTGGAAAGGCGAAAGGGAAAGGAAAAGGGAAAAAGTTGGCAAACAAACCGGCGCAATCCAAAGCTCCAGCCCCGTCCAAGCCGGAAACTGCCAGCACCAGAGCGCCTTCCTCAACAAGGCTTCCACAGGACCTGCCCTTGCCAGGCCCGTCTGTTCGGGAACCAGACACGTGGGCTACTGTGGTAAGGCGCAAGAAGAAGCCTTCACCGACAACACCAGCTGCTGCCAAAACCGCGGGTAAGAAGAAGGCTTCTTCACTGATTAGGGTACCTCGTTCTGCAGCTGTTAGTGTCACCCTTAAAGAGGGGGCCGAAGCTGAAGGCTCTTTATACCCCTCAATCATGAGGCAAGCTAGACAGGCTATTGACCTCGCGGGAATTGGCATCAATAAGATTCGGACACGTAAAACGATTACTGGAGCGAGATTAATCGAGGTGTCCGGTGCTGATGCTAAAGTCAAAGCGGACGTTCTGGCCTCCAAACTCCAAGAAGTCTTGCCCCCTGAAGCGAAGGTGGCTAGACCGATGAAGACGGGGGACATGCGTTTGCTCGGCCTGGACGACTCGATATCTCCTGAAGAGGTGTCAGAGGCAGTTGCCAATGTAGGTAAATGCCCTGCTGCCGACGTTAAAATCGGAGAGATAAGAGAAGGCCCGAGAGGAAAGGGATCAGTCTGGGTTCGCTGCCCCGTTGAAACGCTCAAAATTATGAGCAAGATCGGGGCAATCCAGATTGGCTGGAGTTTGGCCCGCGTCCAAATTTTGCCTCGCCGGGACTTAAGATGTTATAAGTGCCTAGAAATCGGGCATGTTCGTAGCACCTGCCTCTCAAGCACAGACCGCAGTGGGCTTTGTTTCCGCTGCGGTGAAGAGAGCCACCAAGCTAGGAACTGTGACAAGAAGCCCTACTGCCCCATCTGCGCTGCTGACAATAAGCCAGCGGAGCACCGGATTGGGGCAAAGTCGTGCTCAAAGAAGGCTAATAAAAAGTCCAGTCCTGGGGCTGTATCAAAACAGCAGCCAACAAAGTCTTCTCGCTCGCTGACTACCAACAGTGAGCCTATGGAAGAAGGGGGGGAGCCCGTGGTCATTGATCAATAATGGCCACGCGGTTCCTCCAGGCGAATCTGAACCACTGTGCCTGCGCCCAGAACCTGTTTCTACAGAGCATGGCACAGTGGTCAATTAAAATTGGAATGGTTTCGGAGCCATACTTTGTCCCTGCGGGGGCAAACTGGGTGTCGGACCTAGACGGTGTAGCGGCTATCACTATCTCGGGGGCTGCTGGTTTGCAGTTTCGGGACGTGACTCGGGGTCACAGCTTTGTTTCGGCGTTGGTGGGAGAGGAGGTTCTGGTCTCCGTTTATTTCTCCCCCAACCGACCGCGCGCTGACCTCGAGGTCTTGCTTGGGGAATTGGAAGCGGTAGTTCTGCGAAGCCGCCCTCGCCGAGTGTTGATTGCCGGGGATTTTAATGCCAAGTCTTTAGCTTGGGGCTCCCCGGTCGATGATCCATTCGGCGACACCGTCGTTGAGTGGTTGACAGCTACAGGAATGGTTGTCGCCAACAGGGGTTCGGTACCCACCTGTGTGCGTCGCAACGGGAGTTCTCTTGTCGACCTGACACTAGCGACTCCCGACCTCTGCGCCCTCATCCAGGGCTGGAGAGTCATCACGGACGTGGAGGTGTTCTCAGATCACCGTTACATTCGCTTCGACATCTCCGCGTCTCGCCAGGCCAGCACGTCAAGTGGCCCGTCGGCCAACGAGGGACCAAGATGGGCCCTCAGCAGGCTAGACATGGAGCTTATGACGGAGGCTGCCATTGTCCAGTCTTGGGTGGCCAGCCCAGATAGGGCCGCCAACCTGAACGACGAGGTGACCTGGTTTCGTGAGGCTCTCACAGAGATTTGCGACGCATCGATGCCCCGCGCGGGCCCGATGGCTCCGAGACGACGGGTGTACTGGTGGAATGACCACATTGCGCAGCTTCGCACGGCATGCGTGGCGGCAAGGCGCCAGTACGCCCGTCACAGAAGAAGAAGACGCCGGGACGAGGCCGAGGAAGGCCGTCTCTACGACGCCTATAAGGAGGCAAAGCAGGCCCTTAAACTGGAAATCTTTAGGGCCCAAATCGCCTCCAGGAAGGAACTGTTGGAGTCTCTCAACGATGACCCATGGGGGCGGCCGTACAGGATGGCGCGGCAAAAGCTGCGTCCCTGGGCACCCCCATTGACCAGTAGTCTCCAGCCGGACGTCGTGGAGAACGTTGTCTCGGTCTTGTTCCCATCAAGGCCGGAACACCCGGCCCCGGAGATGGGCGGGTCTATAGCAGCTGCGGAGGTTGAAGAGGTGGTGCCGGAGGTCACTGAGCCAGAGTTGGCGGTGGCCGTCAAGCGCCTCCAGGCAAAGAAGACGGCCCCGGGCTTAGATGGAATCCCGGGGCAGGCCTGGGTTGTGGCGCTGAAGCCCTTCCTTGCTGATAGGTTGTGTAACCTGTTCTCCATGTGCCTGGAAAGAGGAGTGTTTCCTGAGCCTTGGAGAACAGGTAAATTGGTGTTGTTGCGCAAGGAGGGGCGCCCCGCCGACTCACTTGAGCCCTCGGCGTTCCGGCCCATCGTACTGCTCGACGAGGTGGGAAAACTTCTGGAGAGAGTCATCTCTTCCCGCGTCGTTGAGCATCTGGAGGAGTCTGGTCCGAATATATCGGACCAGCAGTTCGGCTTCCGCAGCTGCCGCTCAACAATTGATGCGGTGCAACGCGTCCGAGGTATAGCGGACGAGGCGGTCTCTCGGGGCGAGGTGGTGCTGGCGTGTTCCTTGGACATTAGGAACGCCTTCAACACCTTGCCCTTCTCGTGTATCAGGGAGGCACTTGTATACCACGGAGTGCCTCCCTATTTGAGGGATATTCTCGGGTCGTACCTCTCGAACCGGCAAATTGCGTATCCGGGTCGGGAGGGTTGGTGCCGCCGTAGTGTGTCTTGCGGTGTTCCGCAGGGGTCGGTCCTCGGACCGCTTCTGTGGAACATTGGCTACGATTGGGTGTTGCGCGGCGCCTTCATCCCGGGTGTTCAAGTGGTATGCTACGCTGATGACACCCTGGTAACGACCCGAGGGAAGACGTTCAGAGAGGCCGCCATCCGGGCTACGGCTGGCGTGGCCCAGGTGGTGCACCGCATTAAGTTGTTGGGCCTTGAAGTGGCCCTGAACAAATCCCAGGCCCTGTGGTTTCACGGGGCCCGGAATCGCCCGCCGGTAGACTCCGCCATTGTTGTGGGTGGGGTAAGGATTGCCGTCGAGACAACTCTGCAGTACCTCGGATTGATTCTCGACGGCCGTTGGACCTTCCGCGCCCACTTCGAGCGCCTGGGGCCGAGATTGATAGTGGCAGCAGCGGCGCTTTGTAAGCTGCTGCCAAACCTGGGGGGCCCCAGGTCAGGTTGCAGGCAGCTATATGCGGGGGTCGTGCGGTCGATGGCCATGTACGGCTCCCCGATATGGGCTGACACCCTGAATGGGCCGAACGCGGCGCTGCTTCATGCGCCGCAAAGGCTCATTTCGACCAGGGTGTCGAGAGGCTACCGCACAATCTCTCGCGAGGCTGCCTGCTTATTGGCGGGGTCAATGCCGTGGGACCTAGACGCGAGAGTCCTCGCGTCGACGTTCCACTGGCGGAAGGAACGGCGGGCTCAGGGCCACTGGCCCACGCAGACGGAGACGGCTGCCTACCGCTTGGAGGTAGAGGCAGTCGCCCTCGAGGCTTGGGCGCTCAGGCTGGGTGAGCCGAGCGCCGGGCACAGGACGGTGGAGGCGATTCTCCCCGTCTTCGAGCAGTGGTTGCAGCGGGAGCATGGCGCTCTCAGCTTTCGGCTTACACAGGTGCTGACAGGGCATGGCTGCTTTGGAAGGTACCTGTGGAGGCTGGGCAGGGAGCAGTGTGCCCGATGTCACCACTGCTTGTCGTGCCCAGAGGACACGGCCGAGCACACACTTGAAGTGTGCCCGGCCTGGTCTCGAGAGAGGGCGATTCTCCAAGCGGAGATCGGCCCGGATTTGTCGTTGCGGGCCGTTGTGGCGGCCATAGTCGAAAGACCGTCTGCGTGGGCAGCAATGGCTTCCTTCTGCGAGACAGTCATGCTCGCGAAGGAGGCAGCGGAAAGAGATAGAGAGTTGGCGGATCAGAACCGAAGAAGGGTCCGCCGCCGCGGCGCGCGTCATTAGCGCTGCGGTCCCGATGAGCCCTGCTAGTGTGGTGATGATGATAAGCCACCTAGCGGGGCACTGAGGCAGGGGGTGCCCAGAGGGAGGGCTCTTGGGCTCCCATCCAATCCTGCCTCGAGGAGGCCGGAAGCTCAGGGTGGCCTTGAGCTTCCGTCGCAAAAGATGGCGTGAAAGGGGGCACATAAGATCAGCCCCCGAGACGTTCGCCGAAAGGCGTGGTGTGTGGGGCACGCGGACGTCATGCCTCTGGCGATTCCCGTATGCCCCGCAACGAAGCACCTGAGATGGCCACCGAGGGGTTTTAGCCGGTATGAGTCCGGCATATCCCCGCCGCACCCTTCAAGTGGCGGGGAATCCATGAGGATTTCCCCTCGAAAAAAAAAAAAAAAAAAAAGGTTAGGTTAGGTCCCCCACACGGTGCAGCCTTGTCGTGGCGTGGGGGCTCAGTAGCCCCGGGCTGGTCACCCGGGGTGAAGCCAATGCACCAAGGGTCCGCTTCTCTCCTCTGTTTTCAGAGTGAGCAGTAAGCGGACTGGGTGAGGAGAAAACCTCGTTAAAAAATCAAGAGAACTCGTAACCCTGGCAGTCTTGCACTTCCCGGGCCGAGGGTCTTGCCGCGGCGTAGGCTTGACCGCGAGGAGTAAACCTCTATAAAAAATCGGAAGAGGAGTAAACCTTCCGCAAAAATCCGAGGACAAAACCTCGTTAAAAAATCCGTGAGGTGGTGGGCTGCGACCGGCGGGTTGCAGTCTGCTACTCCGCAAGGAGAACCTCGAGGGGGTGGGCGTTTGGAACTTGTGGCCCAAACGCCTGCAGTGCTGAGGAAGCACAAGGAGGAGTGGGGGACTTTAAGTCCCCCGAGATGGGCTGCTTTTTGCAGCAGGTGCGTGGAGTCTGTGGATGTTGCCTACGGTAAAGTTGCCAGGGACTCCACACATGTGTACCATAGGTGGCCACCGTGGGGTTTTAGTCGGTAAGAGTCCGACATACCTTCGTCACCCCGCCGGGTGACGTCGGATCCATGAGGATTTCCCCACGAAAAAAAAAAAAAAAAAAAAGGTTAGGTTAGGTTAGGTTAGGTTAGGTTAGGTTAGGTTAGGTTAGGTTAGGTTAGGTTAGGTTAGGTTAGGTTAGGTTAGGTTAGGTTAGGTTAGGTTAGGTTAGGTTAGGTTAGGTTAGGTTAGGTTAGGTTAGGTTAGGTTAGGTTAGGTTAGGTTAGGTTAGGTTAGGTTAGGTTAGGTTAGGTTAGGTTAGGTTAGGTTAGGTTAGGTTAGGTTAGGTTAGGTTAGGTTAGGTTAGGTTAGGTTAGGTTAGGTTAGGTTAGGTTAGGTTAGGTTAGGTTAGGTTAGGTTAGGTTAGGTTAGGTTAGGTTAGGTTAGGTTAGGTTAGGTTAGGTTAGGTTAGGTTAGGTTAGGTTAGGTTAGGTTAGGTTAGGTTAGGTTAGGTTAGGTTAGGTTAGGTTAGGTTAGGTTAGGTTAGGTTAGGTTAGGTTAGGTTAGGTTAGGTTAGGTTAGGTTAGGTTAGGTTAGGTTAGGTTAGGTTAGGTTAGGTTAGGTTAGGTTAGGTTAGGTTAGGTTAGGTTAGGTTAGGTTAGGTTAGGTTAGGTTAGGTTAGGTTAGGTTAGGTTAGGTTAGGTTAGGTTAGGTTAGGTTAGGTTAGGTTAGGTTAGGTTAGGTTAGGTTAGGTTAGGTTAGGTTAGGTTAGGTTAGGTTAGGTTAGGTTAGGTTAGGTTAGGTTAGGTTAGGTTAGGTTAGGTTAGGTTAGGTTAGGTTAGGTTAGGTTAGGTTAGGTTAGGTTAGGTTAGGTTAGGTTAGGTTAGGTTAGGTTAGGTTAGGTTAGGTTAGGTTAGGTTAGGTTAGGTTAGGTTAGGTTAGGTTAGGTTAGGTTAGGTTAGGTTAGGTTAGGTTAGGTTAGGTTAGGTTAGGTTAGGTTAGGTTAGGTTAGGTTAGGTTAGGTTAGGTTAGGTTAGGTTAGGTTAGGTTAGGTTAGGTTAGGTTAGGTTAGGTTAGGTTAGGTTAGGTTAGGTTAGGTTAGGTTAGGTTAGGTTAGGTTAGGTTAGGTTAGGTTAGGTTAGGTTAGGTTAGGTTAGGTTAGGTTAGGTTAGGTTAGGTTAGGTTAGGTTAGGTTAGGTTAGGTTAGGTTAGGTTAGGTTAGGTTAGGTTAGGTTAGGTTAGGTTAGGTTAGGTTAGGTTAGGTTAGGTTAGGTTAGGTTAGGTTAGGTTAGGTTAGGTTAGGTTAGGTTAGGTTAGGTTAGGTTAGGTTAGGTTAGGTTAGGTTAGGTTAGGTTAGGTTAGGTTAGGTTAGGTTAGGTTAGGTTAGGTTAGGTTAGGTTAGGTTAGGTTAGGTTAGGTTAGGTTAGGTTAGGTTAGGTTAGGTTAGGTTAGGTTAGGTTAGGTTAGGTTAGGTTAGGTTAGGTTAGGTTAGGTTAGGTTAGGTTAGGTTAGGTTAGGTTAGGTTAGGTTAGGTTAGGTTAGGTTAGGTTAGGTTAGGTTAGGTTAGGTTAGGTTAGGTTAGGTTAGGTTAGGTTAGGTTAGGTTAGGTTAGGTTAGGTTAGGTTAGGTTAGGTTAGGTTAGGTTAGGTTAGGTTAGGTTAGGTTAGGTTAGGTTAGGTTAGGTTAGGTTAGGTTAGGTTAGGTTAGGTTAGGTTAGGTTAGGTTAGGTTAGGTTAGGTTAGGTTAGGTTAGGTTAGGTTAGGTTAGGTTAGGTTAGGTTAGGTTAGGTTAGGTTAGGTTAGGTTAGGTTAGGTTAGGTTAGGTTAGGTTAGGTTAGGTTAGGTTAGGTTAGGTTAGGTTAGGTTAGGTTAGGTTAGGTTAGGTTAGGTTAGGTTAGGTTAGGTTAGGTTAGGTTAGGTTAGGTTAGGTTAGGTTAGGTTAGGTTAGGTTAGGTTAGGTTAGGTTAGGTTAGGTTAGGTTAGGTTAGGTTAGGTTAGGTTAGGTTAGGTTAGGTTAGGTTAGGTTAGGTTAGGTTAGGTTAGGTTAGGTTAGGTTAGGTTAGGTTAGGTTAGGTTAGGTTAGGTTAGGTTAGGTTAGGTTAGGTTAGGTTAGGTTAGGTTAGGTTAGGTTAGGTTAGGTTAGGTTAGGTTAGGTTAGGTTAGGTTAGGTTAGGTTAGGTTAGGTTAGGTTAGGTTAGGTTAGGTTAGGTTAGGTTAGGTTAGGTTAGGTTAGGTTAGGTTAGGTTAGGTTAGGTTAGGTTAGGTTAGGTTAGGTTAGGTTAGGTTAGGTTAGGTTAGGTTAGGTTAGGTTAGGTTAGGTTAGGTTAGGTTAGGTTAGGTTAGGTTAGGTTAGGTTAGGTTAGGTTAGGTTAGGTTAGGTTAGGTTAGGTTAGGTTAGGTTAGGTTAGGTTAGGTTAGGTTAGGTTAGGTTAGGTTAGGTTAGGTTAGGTTAGGTTAGGTTAGGTTAGGTTAGGTTAGGTTAGGTTAGGTTAGGTTAGGTTAGGTTAGGTTAGGTTAGGTTAGGTTAGGTTAGGTTAGGTTAGGTTAGGTTAGGTTAGGTTAGGTTAGGTTAGGTTAGGTTAGGTTAGGTTAGGTTAGGTTAGGTTAGGTTAGGTTAGGTTAGGTTAGGTTAGGTTAGGTTAGGTTAGGTTAGGTTAGGTTAGGTTAGGTTAGGTTAGGTTAGGTTAGGTTAGGTTAGGTTAGGTTAGGTTAGGTTAGGTTAGGTTAGGTTAGGTTAGGTTAGGTTAGGTTAGGTTAGGTTAGGTTAGGTTAGGTTAGGTTAGGTTAGGTTAGGTTAGGTTAGGTTAGGTTAGGTTAGGTTAGGTTAGGTTAGGTTAGGTTAGGTTAGGTTAGGTTAGGTTAGGTTAGGTTAGGTTAGGTTAGGTTAGGTTAGGTTAGGTTAGGTTAGGTTAGGTTAGGTTAGGTTAGGTTAGGTTAGGTTAGGTTAGGTTAGGTTAGGTTAGGTTAGGTTAGGTTAGGTTAGGTTAGGTTAGGTTAGGTTAGGTTAGGTTAGGTTAGGTTAGGTTAGGTTAGGTTAGGTTAGGTTAGGTTAGGTTAGGTTAGGTTAGGTTAGGTTAGGTTAGGTTAGGTTAGGTTAGGTTAGGTTAGGTTAGGTTAGGTTAGGTTAGGTTAGGTTAGGTTAGGTTAGGTTAGGTTAGGTTAGGTTAGGTTAGGTTAGGTTAGGTTAGGTTAGGTTAGGTTAGGTTAGGTTAGGTTAGGTTAGGTTAGGTTAGGTTAGGTTAGGTTAGGTTAGGTTAGGTTAGGTTAGGTTAGGTTAGGTTAGGTTAGGTTAGGTTAGGTTAGGTTAGGTTAGGTTAGGTTAGGTTAGGTTAGGTTAGGTTAGGTTAGGTTAGGTTAGGTTAGGTTAGGTTAGGTTAGGTTAGGTTAGGTTAGGTTAGGTTAGGTTAGGTTAGGTTAGGTTAGGTTAGGTTAGGTTAGGTTAGGTTAGGTTAGGTTAGGTTAGGTTAGGTTAGGTTAGGTTAGGTTAGGTTAGGTTAGGTTAGGTTAGGTTAGGTTAGGTTAGGTTAGGTTAGGTTAGGTTAGGTTAGGTTAGGTTAGGTTAGGTTAGGTTAGGTTAGGTTAGGTTAGGTTAGGTTAGGTTAGGTTAGGTTAGGTTAGGTTAGGTTAGGTTAGGTTAGGTTAGGTTAGGTTAGGTTAGGTTAGGTTAGGTTAGGTTAGGTTAGGTTAGGTTAGGTTAGGTTAGGTTAGGTTAGGTTAGGTTAGGTTAGGTTAGGTTAGGTTAGGTTAGGTTAGGTTAGGTTAGGTTAGGTTAGGTTAGGTTAGGTTAGGTTAGGTTAGGTTAGGTTAGGTTAGGTTAGGTTAGGTTAGGTTAGGTTAGGTTAGGTTAGGTTAGGTTAGGTTAGGTTAGGTTAGGTTAGGTTAGGTTAGGTTAGGTTAGGTTAGGTTAGGTTAGGTTAGGTTAGGTTAGGTTAGGTTAGGTTAGGTTAGGTTAGGTTAGGTTAGGTTAGGTTAGGTTAGGTTAGGTTAGGTTAGGTTAGGTTAGGTTAGGTTAGGTTAGGTTAGGTTAGGTTAGGTTAGGTTAGGTTAGGTTAGGTTAGGTTAGGTTAGGTTAGGTTAGGTTAGGTTAGGTTAGGTTAGGTTAGGTTAGGTTAGGTTAGGTTAGGTTAGGTTAGGTTAGGTTAGGTTAGGTTAGGTTAGGTTAGGTTAGGTTAGGTTAGGTTAGGTTAGGTTAGGTTAGGTTAGGTTAGGTTAGGTTAGGTTAGGTTAGGTTAGGTTAGGTTAGGTTAGGTTAGGTTAGGTTAGGTTAGGTTAGGTTAGGTTAGGTTAGGTTAGGTTAGGTTAGGTTAGGTTAGGTTAGGTTAGGTTAGGTTAGGTTAGGTTAGGTTAGGTTAGGTTAGGTTAGGTTAGGTTAGGTTAGGTTAGGTTAGGTTAGGTTAGGTTAGGTTAGGTTAGGTTAGGTTAGGTTAGGTTAGGTTAGGTTAGGTTAGGTTAGGTTAGGTTAGGTTAGGTTAGGTTAGGTTAGGTTAGGTTAGGTTAGGTTAGGTTAGGTTAGGTTAGGTTAGGTTAGGTTAGGTTAGGTTAGGTTAGGTTAGGTTAGGTTAGGTTAGGTTAGGTTAGGTTAGGTTAGGTTAGGTTAGGTTAGGTTAGGTTAGGTTAGGTTAGGTTAGGTTAGGTTAGGTTAGGTTAGGTTAGGTTAGGTTAGGTTAGGTTAGGTTAGGTTAGGTTAGGTTAGGTTAGGTTAGGTTAGGTTAGGTTAGGTTAGGTTAGGTTAGGTTAGGTTAGGTTAGGTTAGGTTAGGTTAGGTTAGGTTAGGTTAGGTTAGGTTAGGTTAGGTTAGGTTAGGTTAGGTTAGGTTAGGTTAGGTTAGGTTAGGTTAGGTTAGGTTAGGTTAGGTTAGGTTAGGTTAGGTTAGGTTAGGTTAGGTTAGGTTAGGTTAGGTTAGGTTAGGTTAGGTTAGGTTAGGTTAGGTTAGGTTAGGTTAGGTTAGGTTAGGTTAGGTTAGGTTAGGTTAGGTTAGGTTAGGTTAGGTTAGGTTAGGTTAGGTTAGGTTAGGTTAGGTTAGGTTAGGTTAGGTTAGGTTAGGTTAGGTTAGGTTAGGTTAGGTTAGGTTAGGTTAGGTTAGGTTAGGTTAGGTTAGGTTAGGTTAGGTTAGGTTAGGTTAGGTTAGGTTAGGTTAGGTTAGGTTAGGTTAGGTTAGGTTAGGTTAGGTTAGGTTAGGTTAGGTTAGGTTAGGTTAGGTTAGGTTAGGTTAGGTTAGGTTAGGTTAGGTTAGGTTAGGTTAGGTTAGGTTAGGTTAGGTTAGGTTAGGTTAGGTTAGGTTAGGTTAGGTTAGGTTAGGTTAGGTTAGGTTAGGTTAGGTTAGGTTAGGTTAGGTTAGGTTAGGTTAGGTTAGGTTAGGTTAGGTTAGGTTAGGTTAGGTTAGGTTAGGTTAGGTTAGGTTAGGTTAGGTTAGGTTAGGTTAGGTTAGGTTAGGTTAGGTTAGGTTAGGTTAGGTTAGGTTAGGTTAGGTTAGGTTAGGTTAGGTTAGGTTAGGTTAGGTTAGGTTAGGTTAGGTTAGGTTAGGTTAGGTTAGGTTAGGTTAGGTTAGGTTAGGTTAGGTTAGGTTAGGTTAGGTTAGGTTAGGTTAGGTTAGGTTAGGTTAGGTTAGGTTAGGTTAGGTTAGGTTAGGTTAGGTTAGGTTAGGTTAGGTTAGGTTAGGTTAGGTTAGGTTAGGTTAGGTTAGGTTAGGTTAGGTTAGGTTAGGTTAGGTTAGGTTAGGTTAGGTTAGGTTAGGTTAGGTTAGGTTAGGT